>CAJQUW010011800.1:0-95234 GCA_907163375.1 Prostheceraeus crozeri | reverse complement strand
AAAATAAACGAAAAAAATAAAAGAACAAAGAACAAAGAAAAGAAAAAAATGAAAGAAAAAGTAAAACAAAAATACAAAACAAAAAAAATAAACGAAAAAAATAAAAGAAAAAAATAAAGGAGATAATAAAGAAAAAAGAAAAAAGAAAAGAAAAAATAACTGAAAAAATTACTGAAAAATCGCTGAAAACTAACTGAAAAAATAACTGAAAACTAACTGAAAACTAGCTGAAAACTAGATGAAAACTAAATGAGAACTGACTGTAAACCAAGTGAGAACTAACTGAAAGCTAACTGAAAAATAACTGAAACTAGCTGAAAACTGACTGAAAACTAACTGAAAACTAACTGAAAACTAACTGAAAACTAACTGAAAACTAGCTGAAAACTAACTGAAGGCTAACTGAAAACTAACTGGAAGCTATATCTGAAAACTAACTGGAAGCTATATCTGAAAACTAACTGAAAACTGACTGAAAACTAACTCCAAACTAGCTGAAATCTAACTGAAAACTAACTGAAAAGTAACTGAAAACTGACTGTAAAGTAAGTGAAAACTGAAAACTAACAGAAAACTAACAAAAAAAATAAATCAACGGAAAAATTAAGAAAAAAAAGAAAGAAAAGAAGAAAAAGAATAAAAGAAAAAAGTAAAAGAAAAAAGATATAATAAAGAAAAAGAAAAAATGCGTCGAAACATCACCGTCGTAAACGCCATGATCAAACTTTTCTAACTATACATCAACCTGTGTCGCAGTAAAACTTTACAAACCATGATACACTTTCTGACTAGACTTACGAATACAACGTCAATGATCAAACTTTCTAACTATTCATCAACCTGTGTTGCAGCAAAACTTTTGTACAACATGATAAAGTTTCTGACGACACTGGCAAGAGCTTGTTCACTAGCAAAGAGAGAAGTCTGTGATGTGTTGCGTGTGGCGCATGAATGTCCTCCCTTCATTCCTTCATCATTTCGTCTCCGTGATAGAGACAAGAAGAACTGATGGTTCATTCTCGAATGCTTCGGCAACTGTCGGGAGACAAGTGCAATGGAGATTTTATGAGGTAACCTGTGGCAGATAGCTAAATGTCGCCCTGGCGGTCAGAGTACAACGTTGAGACGAAAGGCAACCACTTGCAAACATGACGCAGAGAGGTTTCACAAGGATTACCATTGCCCACGTCCCGTGCAGTACTCATCGCTACGGACTTCACCGCTGTCTCGAAAGAACGCCCACCCACAGGAAGTATCACACCGAAAATCTCCGTGACTTGCACCGTCCATGACTTGATCGCCAGACATGAAAACCGGTGGAGTTGGTAAGAGGTTGGTAAACTTTGATCAGCTTGATAGCAAGCCGTAGAGAGCTTGATTCACCAGCGTTTTGCAATGGAGATGTTTAGATGCCACCTATGACAAGATAGCTAAGACTCAACCGATTGGCGTTCAAAGTGATACGTTGAGAACTGTGTCAAATGCCCAACATGAGACATGAGTTGCCCCAGCGGTTTCGGTCTAAACTATGACACACTCCCTTGCCACACTTATCACTACGGCATCGTCCGCCGTCCCGAAGGAACACCCTGTCAGTGGAATATTACAGCAAAACTCTCCGTGCCTTGCTCGTTTTCAGTGAAAAGCTGCTTATACCATGAGAAGACTGGCTCAGACATTATTAAAAATCCTTTCATTGACGTCAGCAGGGTCGAAAACCCCAGAAAACCTCCAAAAATAGTGAATTTAAATTTTTCAACTTTTTAGCACTACTTATGAAATTTTATAAGTAGTTTATCACTTAGGGCAGGTGAATAGCGACCGAACCTTTTTTGAATCAAGTCAAACGGACTTGTAGAAGCAAAGTTACAAGCCTTTAAAGTTTTGGAGTCTTTTATGGTCTGGAGACGAAGGCCATCTCCTGGCGAACCTCTAAGTCTGACGCCTTAGCTGACTTCAGCAATGAAATTTTCTAAGTCGGTTTTTCAGATTTCCAATGCTATCATCGGAGCTCCAGAGTTCACCTACCCCAACCCAGTCGGGAGGAGACCTGATTTCCACAAGCCGAGTTTCCACTTATATAGTGTGTGGCGATCAGCTGATGACGTAATACCCATCATCCAAACACTAAAAACCCGTCTATCTCTGATTCTAGTGCTCCGATGGAGCTGGAAATACACCATTTTCATGTAGAATTTGACGCTGAATCCGAATCTGCCCTCCATTTTCCCATCCGATGCTTCGTTTTGGCTCTACAGCCCACAGCCATCGCAAAAATTCTAACAGTCGTTTTTCGGAAAAAATGATGAAAAATTTTTTCTCTCCGATGGCTTTCAAATTTAGCATGCCGAAGCAGAATTTGACGTTGATTCCAAATCCGGTCTCTGTTTTTCCGTCCGAGGCTTGCTTCACCCGCTAGGGCGATTTTCATAAACGTTCTAACTCTGTCGTTTTTCGCCAAGGTCCAAAATTTTCAATAACGTCTCACCTCTAAACGAAGGCAGATACGAACAAGCCATGTTTTCCACTGAATTTGTCTCACTCCCAGCTTTCAAACGAGCTATTGCACGACTTTCTACGATGTCTACAACCAAAGTTGGAAGATCGTTGCCGAGGGGGGACGTCTTCAAAACTTTTTCTCTCCGATGTCGCTGGAAACATCCTTCCTAACCCAAAATTTCACGTAGAGTCCGAATCTGGCCTCCGTTTTCCCATCCGAGGTCTCCTTCTGCCCGAAAAACGACTTTTCTCATCCAAAAACCTCCAACACCTGCCTTTTCCAACTCTGACGGTTTCCTGTCATTTTCCTCCCAAAACCCAAGAAAATTAGTCCAAACTGAGCTTTCCACTGCATTTGTGTCACTCTTAGATTTCAAATGAGCTATTGCACGACTTTCTACAATCTCTCACACCAAAGTTGGAAGTTTGGCAGGAGGGGGGAGGAGACGTCCTCAAAACTTTTTCTCTCCAATGTCGCTGGAAACATCCTTCCTAACCCAAAATTTCACGTAGAGTCTAAATCTGGCCTCCGTTTTCCCATCTGAGGTCTCCTTCTGCCTGAAACATGGACTTTATCATCCCAAAACCTCCAACACCTCCCTTTTCCAACTCTGACGGTTTCCTGTCATTTTCCTCCCTAAACCCAAGAAAATTAGTCCAAACTGAGCTTTCCACTGCATTTTTCTCACTCTTAGCTTTCAAATGAGCTATTGCACGACTTTCTACAATCTCTCACACCAAAGTTGGAAGTTTGGCAGGAGGGGGGGGGGCAGGAGACGTCTTCAAAACTTTTTCTCTCCGATGTCGCTGGAAACATCCTTCCTAACCCAAAATTTCACGTTGAGTCCGAATCTGGCCTCCGTTTTCCCATCCGAGGTCTCCTTCTGCCCGAAACATGGACGTTCTCATCCCAAAACATCCAACACCCGCCTTTTCTTCACTCTGTCCCTCACACATTCCTACCGCCTTCCTTCCCACCCCTTGCCTCATCACTCCTCCTTCCTTCCTTCCTTCCAGAGGGGGGGTAGGGACCTGTTTCCTCTCGGACCCATTCCTCCCAACACATCCTTGGCGAACTCCCTCACCTTCCTTCCAGAGGGGGGGCTGAGTCAGCATGATGACTCATCCTTTCACATTTTGTCCTTGAATTTGGAATGGGGTTACTACTCATAATTTAAAGCAAAACTCTAAATGAGGTCGAACGAGTGCTTCATATAAACGAATAAAGGCCGAGGGTTCCAGAAATTTAAAACAAATCTTCATGCAGCCTAGTACTTGTTGAACATGAGCAGCTGCCTTTATACAATGCAGCGGAGGTTTTAGATCTTGTGATGTACTAACACCAAGGTCATTATGAAAGTCACTAAATTTGATATCAACACCACCAAAGTTGTATCACTGTTGAGGATGTCCGTGACTGAAATGAGCACATTCGCACTTGTCGAGGTTGATCTTTAAGCATTATGCATTGCATCAGCGGATAAAGCGAATTAGATAGTTTTGCATTTTAACACCGCCATCAAAGTGAAGAACTGTTGAAAATAATTTTTTATCATCAGCAAATTTGACATTTAGATATTACATCATTAACATTATCTACGTAAATGAGAAAGAGCAGCGGGCCCGACACGCTCCCTTGCGCGACACCAAAAGGAACATCTCTCCAATGCGATACTGACTATGAGAAAGTCACTCTCTGCTTCCTTCATCATCTACAGGAAAAGTTTTGTTGCGGCCCAATGAAAGCAATGGCCCAGGTCCGGAAAATGGTTTCAGACACAGTTTCTGTCTCCACAAATAATAAAGTGGCACCTATTCTGAATGCGTTCGATGCTCCTCAATTCGCTTTTGTTTATTCCGAAAAATTCAGGAGAGGCATATTCGATGAGACTCCGAATGCAGGCGTGATACAGTAGCATCATCTGATGATTATTCACGTTAAATTTCAAAGATCGCAAAAGATATATGCGTCATGATGTAGCCTTTACAGCTCTTTCGAAATGATCCGACCATGTGAGTATATTGTCGACTATAACTCCAAGGTATTTCACCGAAGAAGAAGGTCGAATTGAGGAAGATGTCAACTCTTCTGCAGTGACACGCTTATTGATGATCATATGCCTAGTTTTACCGACATTACGAGTCATATCGTTGCGCATGCACCTGCTCTGAACGTTTTCAATAGCTTTAGCTGCATCTTCAAGCCGTGAATATGAGAACTACAGCAACGCCGCAGAATCCGCATATTTGATCAAAGTGTTGCCACTATGAGAGCACAGGTCATTGACATAAATCAAGAGCAGCAAAGGTTCAATCAATGATCCCCGATGAACACCACGAATCATATACGAATCAAGAATGCGTATATACTGTTGTCTTTCCGACAAGTACGAATATAGCCATAAAACGAATCTTATAGGAATTTTAGCTTCACCTACGTCATTACAACAGAGTTTCTCTATGATCTTGTCATGGGAATTACGTCGAACGCCTTCGAAATATCAAAAAAGATGAGAAGCAGTGCTCTAACTTCATCTTCCTCTAAAAGGCGGGCTGTTTCATCATGTAAGCGGACGATCACGCGTGTGGCTGAAAGACTGGGTCGAATGCCGAATTGATCACTGTTGATCAACGAGATCAGATTTTTCTTCATGCTTGTCGGCATGACCTTCTCTAATAATTTAGCGGGTATATGCCATAGTGAGATTGGTCGAATTGAATCTAGGCTTACGGGAGTGGACTGTCAATAATCACTAGCTTAAGAATGTCAATTTCTTTTTGTTGCTTCTCCATCACTCCATGTAATAAAGTTTGTTCCGTTTTCATAGTATGTTGTATTGTTGCGTTAATGACTCATTTTTTGATTCATGTTTCAAACTTTGGAAGTTCTTCTCCAAATTATCAAGACCTTTTCGCAATGTATCACTGATTGACGATGTAGAATCATTGTCATTAATTGTAGAACTTCCCATGCGTATTCTTGGCATTATAGGAAAATCATAAAATTGTCAAATTGATTGCAACTGCAAATCAAGTACTCAAGCAAAAACAATGGTCAAAAATCGCATGTATAGAGGTAGTTAAGCACTCGACCAACTGAGCCACCAGAACAGCTGAAATCGAAAACAGTTATGCACCATCATAATCGGAAAAGTGCCGGATTTGATTTACGTTGTCTGAAAGATATCAATACCAGCTGATTGTGGAAGTGAATGACTTTTGATGAGTACCGTTACTCACAATGCTGAACACGCAAATCGCGATTTTTGAGAATAGAAGGTGAGACGTTAATTCAAGGATAACACAGAATCACTATAGATGACATGCCATTTGACAATCAAAAAATGACACAAAAACCAACTGAATTCGTCAAGTATCAGCGGAGAAAGAAGGTGAAAACGGTATTCTTGATGGACAATATCTCGGAGCATCCGACAGCGATGATAACCACGCTGAGTGCAGTATAAGCGCTGTTGAATTTGATATCTCGCATCATTTGAAAGCCAACACTCGCCGAACGTCAGCTTTAGCACTACGTTACTCTACTGCGGAGTACTGCTCATCAGCGTGGAAAGACTCATCCCATATTCATGCTGTTGTTACTCAACTAAATCAGACAATGCAAACAGAAAAGAGAACAAAAGAGAACAGAAGAGGAAAAAGCTGATAATGAAAAAGTGAAAAGGTTGTGTAATGGTCAGTTCCTTACATTGAGCCCACTAACAAAACATTGATGCGTCATATTCACGGTATCAACGAAAAACTTTCTGAGAAGGCTGAAACAGTCCCAATTTTTAAAACCAGCAAATGAAAAATCATTGCAAGTACAAAAATTCGATTGCGAGCGCATTTGAATCAAATGTTGTGTATATCTACACTTGTGATCATTGTTCAATGCGATAGGCCCTAAGTTGTCGCAACCGGACGTCATTTTGATTCTCGTATTTCGAAATACTTTGTTTTTCCTTCACAAAATTATTAAGTTGAGTCAATTATGTTTGGAATGTATTAGGGGCCTGCGAAGCTTCGAGATTCGATTCGATTCGAAATTGCAACTCAAGAAAAATTCTAATCAGTTCGCTTCGTCTTCGACTGTTTTCTTTTGTTTTGTGACCTCTTCTCGATCGGCAATAAGCGTGCAATGTTGGATTCTCTTTGAAAGCGATTGAAGGCGTCGGTTGCTAAACAAGAGCTAGTCGAAGCAGCCACATGCTACACAGTAAGTGCTACAGCTTGGCTGCAAGCTCGGGTTCCTGAAAATTTTTTAAATCATGTCATTATTATGTGACCGAGTTTCCATGATTTTCAATTTCCAGGGCCGGACTAATTCAAGCTTATACAAGTAGCATCAAAATATTCTTTAATCCTATTTACTTGCACAAGCATGACATTGAGTTGCGAATTTGGAAGTCGACAGTTTTAGACCAATATATATTTGTGAATTCTATGTGGATGAATTATTTGAGGATGGTAATGACGGACAGCGACAGCATGTTAAGCTTCAAGCATTTGGTTTGGAACCACAATTCAACGATGTATTATTTTGAGAACCTGTTGCAAAAATTCCATTATTGCTTTCTGAAAGTTAAGATGGAAATGATAGAAGCTGGGAAAATTGGTACTCTCCAGGACTCTAGATTTGGGTACAGGAGCGATTGGTGGAGGTTACATTTCAAGTCACAGATGAGGTTCAAGAGACTTTTACAAGCCTGAGGTCACAAACGGCAAGCTGCCTTTCTGGCAAAACAAGGCCAATGTGAAGTCGCACATTAAATCAGCATCCACTATCTAAATCATAATCCAGCGTCACATGAGACTTTCAAAATAGGCGAGTTATATAGGAGAGTGGATCACATTTATCTAAAAAAAGGACGCTAATCTGATTGTGTCAATTTTTAATTTTCTTGATTCAAACAATTTTCAATTTCTAGGCATTAGATTTCATTGTAAACTTTATACTCTCATATAAAACATTAATTACATTGCAAAAATCCATAATATCCCCAAATCTCCTTTCCAAAATAATTCAGCAATCATCAATGTATCTTAACCATGTATTTTTAATGCAATTACTTATTTCATATTTATGAATTTCTTTAAGAATCGCGTACATGTTTGAGTAGCCACAAGGCCACCGGACCATCTGTTGAGAGCGTGAATTAGCCAGGAAGGCACTGCTTTAACGCAGGCACGTGGAGGGCGTATTGCATTCTGCAAATAATTAATGTCGCATCCGAAATTGAGATTTAATAAATTTATCAATTGCCAGGTTACTTGCCTTAATATATATAAACAAGAAAAATATTAATAACTATACTCAGCAACCGGAGAAAAATATAATGAAATTAAAACTGAAAACACGACTTTTGCTTACAAGTCATCTAAATCTAAAAAAAACGACTTATAAGTAAAAGTCGTGTTTTCAGTTTTAATTTCATTATATATACATATATATATATATATATATATATATATATATATATGTACACTGTGCAACAAGGATGAAGGCATGAGGATATATGCAGCATATATACCGCTCGCGCTCACTACCAAACACATAGGCCCACTGCGAAGGATGGATGTCAAAATATGTTTTAGTATGTTGTCTTTAATCAGCCAATCACAGGAGCTGTTCGTATCATCACATGCCAAACACATACGAGCTTACTTACTTACTTACTTAATCTTATTCTGTTGTCACACTTCGAATGCATTGAAATACGCTAAAGTTCATGAAAGTCCATGCAAATAAAATGCACTCAATATGGAAATACATTTACAAGTATCGAGGTTCCTGAGTAGGGATATATAGGCAGAGTGTTGACCAGGGATGCGGAGTTGGAGTCGGAGTCCCGGATTCCTATCATTTTTGCTGGAGTCGAAGTCGGAGTCATATCAAATGATAGGACTCCGGACTCCGGCCTATAGCTAGACCAGAACTATAATACAAACAAATGATCTATCCTTGTGCATTGTTGTCTTAATGTCAACTTTCTCCTTCAAACAAAAGTGCAGAGACAGCAGTGCATGCAAAGCTTGTAATAGTTGAGGGTATGAACCGTGATAGTGAAAAAAGGATTGTATTTTCTCTCGGTGATTTAGTAGAGAAGACAAGCCTTCCTAATCTCAAAATGATAGGATTCCGCATCCCTGGTGTTGACTAAAAAAATATCTGTATACAGTGAAAATTTTTATAAGAGAAGATTCAGTTTTTTGCGGAGATTACGTTCCCGTGGTCCAAAAAATTATTTGAGTAGATTTGAAAAGAGTCAAAATTTTGCAAATTTATTTACTACCTAGATGATGCCCCAATATAAGTAGTATGAAACAAGTTAGATGTCAAGAGGAATGAATAGTTGCTAATACGCATCCTAACTAAGCGGAAATTAAGCTAATTTGCAAGGGAATTTCATGATCTGTATCATGATGGAAGTCTTCATGAAAAAGTCTCGAAATTATTCGTGCTTTCTTGGCTGAAATTTCAAGCTTTTAATCCAATTTTCACCGGCATGATTTTATGATTCACTAAATTCATGTTTTATTTCTTGGATCTGAATAGTGGTGTGGACCCATTTACATCTTTTAAAGTTAATTAAAATCAATGTCTTTGATTCTGCTATTTTGCTCTACCAATGGCATGTTGTTTATGATATGATCACGCTTAAGAAGATTCTCTTGAGGTTGAGCATGAAAGCAATACCAGGTCATCGAGTTGCTAATTTAACAAAGATTGCCTCTCCAAGGCTGTCATGACACGGAGGATCTGTGAAATACCCGAATTTCTTCTGCATTACTATCATGATCACTCAATTCCGTGGTAATTTACAAATTACTGCAAATTTATAAACTGCAAAAATTTGCATATCTCACATTTGACGACAATACCAAATATCCCCATCGAGTTCATCTAATAAAATCGAAAGTGTATACACATTGGGGATTTAATAAATGATGAGTTGCCACTCTACCTAATATACTTACTCTAAAAATTCTCAAAAAGAGCAGAGAAATTGTGGTCCACCCTGTAATCGCATGTACTCGTATATTGATGTAGCATAATAAGCAGCAATATGGAGTGTGAATACTACAAAACCATTAACATTTAATGGTATACGTCTTAGCATCATAGATATTTTACTTATTATACATTGTTGAAAGTTGCTGTCTCAGCGCAAAACCGCTGCATATGGCATTGATCAATATCCAAAACTTTGATTAAGAAATTTATTCAGAATTTTGATCATAAAATTTATTTCCATATACAGCTGCTTGCGATGTAGGCTTGTATGCAAGGTAAAACCAACTTAATTTACTTTGTGATTAGTTATAAGGGCCAAGGCTCAAGATCTACATCAAAGTTCACGATACTTTTGCTCTGAGTTGCCGATGTATGCTCGTATTTACATGCATGTGTTCAAGTGTTCTGCTCAAATTTGTTCCGTTAAGTTCTCTGGCAAGTGTTTCCAGTGGTTTTCCAAAAGGAAACTTATAAGATCTTTGTATATATTTGATTTCTTTGTATATATTGAGTTGTAGACCACTAGATGCGAATGTAACTCTTGTAAAATATGCAGACGATGTGCAAGTAAGTTCCTATTTGCCGAGTTTATGCAAGTTAAAGTTCCTGTTTTGAAAAAAAGGTAGCAAATGATCTTCCACCTTTTCCAGCAAAGTCTTGCATTTTAAATCTTGGTCAAACTATAGAATGACTATAAATGAAGACAAAACAAAAGTTCTCGATATTATTTTTTCTGCTTCACCTTTGCAACAAGTCAGTGATTTTGAAACGTTGGTTGTTTTAAGATGTTGGGACTTATTTGTAATGGCGATATCAATTTGTCTTATCATTTTGCATGTGTGTCATCAAATATGTCAAAACGCCTTTACATTTTGCGTGTTCTGAAGCCCAATTTGTACCACGATCAGCTCATTCTAGTGTTTGACTCCATCATCAGGGACGCCGTCATGAGTTTAGGGCAGGTGTTGCATCGACTTCAAGGAGGGCACTTTGGGGTACCGCACCCACGTCATAACCCAATATTTCATGTCTCAAATGCGTTGCAGGCCTACTTAGGTTTTGTACAGGCCTGCCTGCAACTTTTGAATTGATAACTATTCCATGATCATAACACAACAACTGGTATGTATGATGAGTACGCAAATATGATTAGTTAAATCACGTTGCTGTCAGTTTTAACCGAAGTCTAGCGCATTTATTTATTCTGTAAATTTACTTCACGATCTGTAAATGTACGTGACACCTTTTTACTAGAAGACAAAAAGTCTAATTCTATTGAAATAGATAGAATATGCGATTTCGTTAAATTCCAGATAGCATCTTACCTTCGACTATCAATTGGTCGAATGGATTAAATATCCGGGCGGACTTATCAACCATCTAAGAGAGATTCTGAATTTGCTGAAGAACACAAAGCGACCTGCATCTTAATAATAATAATAATAAGCGTATATTTCGAAAACAATAAGATAATACAAGAAATCTCCAATGGAAATCGGGGAGATTGATGGAAACATCAGTACATTATACAGAGATAAGTTAATGAAGTAAAAAGTCAAGTCGAATTGTTGTAGCACATAGAACAGGATAACACAAATCCATTAAGTCTTCGCATGGTTTTTACATGAGGAAGAATCAGTCTTTTACTGCGCTGTGATAAAGGAGGAAGGAGTCGATGCAGAATATGATTCGAATCGTTCAATGCCTGGTTAAACAGACGCATGGAAAGTTCTTTCCGACGTTGACACACATGGAACATAGAGCAATTATCACAAGTGTTAGCATTAGCACCATGAATTATGTGAAAAGCACTTTTACACAGCATCTCGAGCTTTGAGCTCTGGACAATACCTGGATTAAGAAAAACAGGAGACGCATAATCAATTATTGAACGAATGATGGAGTTAAACACAAGAATGAGCTGATCATGGTCTAAAATAGGCTTCAGAACACGTAAGATGTAAAGACGCTTTGATACATTTGATGACACATGTGCAAAATGATCTGACCAATTCAGATTGCTGTTGAAAATAAGTCCCAAAATATTAAGACAACCAACAGTTTCTAGATCACTGACACGTTGCAGAGGTGAAGCCGAAAAGTTGATATCGAGAACTTTTGTTTTGTCTTCATTTACAAGCATTCTATAGTTTGAACACCAAGATTTAAAGTGCAAGACTTCGCTTGAAAAAAGTGAAAAATTACTTGCTACAATCTTCAACAATCTACAATCTTCGACAATCTTTGCCAATGACTGGGAACAAAGACGTTAATACTGCTAAGTTTCTCATTCTGGAAAAGAAGCAGAAGCTGACAACAAGCATTTACTAATTTTAAACTGCAAATTAGGCATAGGAGTGTCGATCAAATCAAAACGTTGCAGGCCAAATGACCCAAATGAGGTCCTTTTTCTGGGCCTTTTTTTGAAGAATCTATCTGTTCATCTCGCACAGGCGTGCGGAAGACGCCGAAATTCATTGAACTTAAGCGGATATCATCGTCAATCCTAATTGTTGGAAAGTTCTTAGGGTTTTCTGAAGAGACTCGTTCCTCCTGTACATCCCTTTCCACGAAAGACACGACGCTGACACAAGCGTGGAAACAATCTCGCAGCTGGATGATTGGTTGAATCTATTACACTGGTATTTTGAGAAAACGTGCAAGTGATGCATATGATGGAGAAGACAAATCGTGTCCTAAACATGTGTATACAAGGCATGCATGTTTTTCTGCGGAAAGTCTGCTTTTCATTTTTGCCATTGAATTGAAAATGAAATTTCAATATTGCTTTTTACGTAATTCGTCTGCCTTCCTAGCTAAAGACAAAAGAAATCCATTGAAGCACGCATATACTGTACACTCACACATGCGACATAAAATTAATATCTTTTTTATACAAAAGTCTATAAAAAAGTAATGATACAATATAATAATGATTAAATTTGTTGTTGATTTATTACATTCTATCAAGTTTAAGGAAAACTACCGGAGTTTATGAAGAGGTCACGGATGCAACAGCTGCAACACCCTTGCCGGCGTCCCTGTCCATCATGCGTTCAAAAATTGATTATGCGTCTCCTGCTTTCCTTTATCCAGGTATTGTCCAGAACTCAAAGCTTGAGTTGCTGTGTAGAGGGTTTTTCGCATAATTCATGGTGTTAATGTTGGTGCTTGTGATAATTGTTTCATGTTCCATATGTATCAACGTCGGAAAGAACTTTCCATGCATCTCTTTCACCACGCACTGAACGATCCGAATAATCATATCCTGCATCGACTCCTTCCTCCATCATCACAACGCAGTAAAAGACTGATTCTTCTTCACGTGAAAGCTATGCGAAGACTTAATGGATTTGTGTCATCATGTTCCATGTGATACAACAATTCGACTTGACTTTACACTTCATTAACTTATCTTTGTATGATGTACACATTTGTTCTATCAAACTCCCCGATTTCCATTGATGACTTCTTGTATTATCTTATCGTTTTCGGAATACACGAAAATGAAATTCGATGGATTCGAACGCTTATTATATTCAAATTTGTTGCAATATGGTTACAACAGTGTGTAGTGAAAATCCAAAATTAATAAACTTGCAGATAAAAATATCATATAATGAAGTTTCAATAGAAGGAATTGCAGGATAGCCTAACATTTGAAGTCTTGATGTCGATAATTTGACTTTCAAAAATTTGGTTGACATTAATTGATTTGATGTGATATTATCTTCAACTACAAATATAACATTATCATATCATAATAGTTATACTAAATTATATTGCACCATGCTAAAAAAATCTAATTGATCTTAATTCGTTTTCTCCTGACGTCCCCGTGAAAACTATAAACACGAAAAGCACCAGGCGTATGACCACACACTGGCAAAGCATAGGATTATAGCCGAGATTTGTGGTAGCAGCAAACATGATGTAAATTTTCGCTGTCAGAGGGAAGACGAGTCGCAGGTGTACTGTCGACTGTGTCGGAACTACTTCCATGTCCCTGCATTCAATGTTTGACTGATCTGTGGACCGTATACCGCGAGGTGATGTCTCCCTCCCCTCGATGGTAATCCTTCGGCCTGGCATTACATCGAAAGCCCGTGGCAGTCAGTTGAGTGTCATTACCGTTCCCACTTGCAGATCTTCAATCTTCATGGATTCGAACGGTCGCTACATCTAAAGATCGCGTCGTAAATCAGTGGTCAATGGTGACGCCGATTTCATGCACGGCGCTGCTGTACAACTCTACGGAAACTCGGTGACATTTTGATGATTTGACCCGTGATAATCAGTAGCAAGTCACTATGCATTCTTCAACGTACGACTAACCGGGTGATCGTTGTAGGAAGACTTTTTATAGACGAATTGCTTTTGGTACGATTTAAAATTACAGAAAAATTCACCTGCCTAAAAATAGAATAAAATACTTCTTATCTATTTTTCATTTTGCTATCGAAGAAACTGATATCTTCGGTAAATTCAAGCCGGGATTGGAACAGTTACAATTTCTGATCAACCGGTTAAACAGCAAAACGGCAAAATCTAAAGTTGTCGCATGTTTTACGGTCTCAAATCAATTATAACCTCGTTTGATAATTATGAAATTATTGAAATTATTTACGGTGTCAAAATGATTTATTCATGGTGGATGTGACTACCGCGCCTTATTTACAAATTCATGGAGATCCAGGTTCGCGGTTGCATTGAATCTAAACATGCAACATCTGCATTTGGGTCAGCAACAAAATTAAAAAACAAAGTACTAGAAGGTACTCAGGTGTGATATTATGGAATTATCAAATCTGTTGCTATATTCCTATACGCAAGATCAGTATTCATGACACCATCCCAAATTAATTTGTGACAGTCTTTACATTAAACTTTGAGATTCAATTCTATAATGTAGCAAGTATATTAAAGACTGCAGGACCATTGTCTGATTCGTCTGACTTCTTTCCATTAATTAATTACCAGAGACTTTCAAGGTGCAAAACTTGCTTCATTGAAATGAACTTTTTAACCAAAGCGATAAAAGCGATAAAATGTTGCCTAGTCTCAACTCTTCATGCAATTTCTTCCATATCTTTATTAGGACAACATTAGTATGATAGCACGAAAATAAATGACGGATGAACATGTAAAGATATCTTTTATACCAATCGGATAGGAATTTCTTTAATGGATATTAACATTCTCGTGAAAAGATGGCTGTAGTTTGTGAAACATTTAAGCCTAATTTTCAAATTAGATATTTGATATTTGAAAGGGTGTTTGGACATGAATAAAAGCTTGATTTCCACCGTGAATCAAAGCTTCGTAATCAATATTTTCTAAGACAGACCTGAGGAACAAACGGCAATTTCTTTTGAAACACGTGTCCCAATTAACTTTGGACATTATGATGCTCTTGCTGCTAATGATATGAAATATTTATCTGACATAGGAAAGACTTGCTGATTTTAAAAGTAAATTATCTCATGACATTTGACTTATATTTCTTTGAGAAAAACATTAAATGTACATACCTCTGTCAATTTGAAAAGCACTTCTCATGGCGTCATGACACGCTTATTTTGACTTAATTCAGAGCCAACATTCAGTGTAATGACTGATATACTTTTCCTATTTATAATTTCACTTCTCCGTCTAAAACCGAGGCATTTTTCCAGTACCAGTATCCCTGTATACTAAGTTTCGTGCATTGATTATGGAGATGCTCGGTCTAGCTCAACTTCACAAAGAGTAAATTTCTATGGATCCCGAAGCCCCCTCCCCAATTTTCCTGACCCTGTGAGAGATTGGTAGTTACGTGGAGTTGTTTTTTCGGACAATTCGGCGGAACTCCCATATGAATCGTGTTACAAAATGTGCCTCTCGACGATCGCATACCCTACGCACTCTGTGTCCTCTGAATGTCACTGATCTAGTAAGTATATATGACGATTTAATGCGTTCATTAATAAAGTATTGCTCTCCCTGTTAGTGGGAGTGCCAAACGAAATGGCACATTGCTCGACTAAATCCAAAGAAGAGCTCCTTAATTCATCTGCCATATTAAGTGTTCTTATGAGACTTTGAGTGACCTGACTGGAATGAAGCAGTCATCAAACTTACACAAGATCTCGTGCTACGTCCTATTGTATACTATGTGCCCTGTCATGCGCGCAGACGCAATTCGTTCTTTCAAACATCGATTATTCTTGATAAGTAGAAGTACTTGTTGTGACTGATTCATTTAATTGGTTCTTTCGTGTAGGTTTACTTCACCATTTGTACTCACATGCCCAAGCTACAAACTTCAGCGGTAGCTATGTTTGCATCACTCATTACATCCGTAATGTCCCCTCTTAAGACGCGTTCACATTATACTGTTTACGACAACGATAACTATCACGATAAATTGAAATAAAATAGCTCTCCATGTGTAGCATAGCTGCTGTTCACTGTGACGCGATTTTATCAATGATAAATAGTTGCAATGTGAAAAACGGAGCTCAACAACTAAATGAAATATTGTCTAATGTGAACTCGCCTTCAGTCTTGCATGTGATGATGTGATCTATGAATTTCAATTATTTTGTATGCCGCATTTCCTTTAATAAACGACGCCAGTGTTGTGCAGCAAAATTGCCCACCCAATCAAATTTGTAAAAAGTGAATTTATCTTCATTGCACATTTATCAATACAAATCAATATTGAGCAATCATTTTAGTCTGGTAAGTGCGGTCAGAACAATGTAAAAAGGAGCAAAACTAAAAAGCGTGTGTGGCCACCTCTAAAGGACTATTTTTCGCAAAATTAACAGGAGTAGGCCATTTTGCTGCACAACACTGTAAACGCCGGAGTCTTGTCAAATCCAGTAGTCGGATTCCTATCAAACTGACAAGATTCCTCATACTGAGTGAAAGTACACGCAAACGCACAATCACCTGAACTGAGTTGCATATTTCTATGAAAATCTCTCTGTTTAACCAATAAATCTATAAAAAATACTTTCAAGAAACGAATGAACAGTAATTTAATGGAAATTATATTTGTTCTTCTTTAGCTCAGCAGAATACCCGCTACTTCCTTTTGTTCAATAAGCAACTCATTTTTCACTGAATAATTCCAAATCTCAGTTATTGTAAAAATCGATTCTTTCGGATACAAAGAGTGCCGTGCATAGCATCACAACTTAGAAATTGCTTTCATCAGCAACATTCTTCTAGAATGTAGCTCTCCAATGCAGGAATCCCCTTTACATATAATGCCCTGAACGTCTATAATGCAACGTCTAGAAAAAGTTTATTTTCTGCTATAGAAAGATGCTTTGATCGTGTAGGATGCGAGTTTTTCGTCAATATTACCGCTTATTTGCAATCTTTTAGTCTTTCATGCGGCGATTTGACAAGTCTAATACCTTTGAAGACGCCTTCAACTGGTAATCCCTCTGTAAATATTTAGCCGCTACATTGATTTGCTGATAAACTGACAATCACAACATTCCAGTCATTTTTGATCTTGCATTGTAATTGGATATGCATCTTAGGTAGAATTCACACAGAAGGATTAATTGAATTTGCAAATACCTTAAGCAATTAGACCAACTATTTAAATCGAGTTTGAATAAAAAAAATCATGCTTCAGCAATTGGAAAATCATGTATTAAAAATTGAAAGAGCACGTCTTGTTAGGAACTTATTAATGCTATTTAATTGCCAACCTATTTGTAAATCCAATGTTCCTGAATTTCTTGCAATCATTTTAATAAATCTGTGCAATGCCTAATCGCTTGTATGCTTTATGCGTTGTCATATCCTGTCAATAATATAATTGTGCAATAATCCTAACAAGACAACCGGAAAACATAGGGAAGTTGCAGTATCTGTAGTCCAGACAATTTGTATTTTAACTCACCACAAATACACGTAGTTTCGAGAGTGAGCTTATCTCGTAGAAAAATCCCTCAATCTTCCATCATTAACATATAGATGTAGTTCATGGAACGTTTTGACCGATAGAAATTTAATTCTATTTCTTTTGTCTTTCGACCAATAAATTGCATATTTTATGCTATGAATTGACTCGTGTAAGAGAAAGCCGCAGTAATCCAGAGAGACAACTTTATTCTGAACATTCAGAAACCGTCACCACAAGCATGAATGATCAGCGTTACATTCAGAAAATCATGGGACATGTCAGGTGACATTGTGCAATAGATGTCTCACAACAATACGAGCATAACAAAAGACAATCCATGACATCTCCTATTCCAGAGGATAACAGTCTTCTCAAACCTGCGAGTCTTCATATTCAGTTGGTTGTCGAACTTGTCGAACTCTGGTAGATCGACGTAGAGGAGGGTCCGTCGAAGATACACTAGTCGCATTGGGTTAAGTGGGTAAAACCGACCCAGTTGAACTTGCAGAATCTCTTGATTATCAGCAGGATTATTGATCTGATTGGCAGGTGACAACGGTGCCAGTTGATTTGAATGAGCTAGACCAGGGGTGCGCAACCTTTTACATTTTTCGGCCGCCATTTCGAAGGCCGAAAGAATCACGGCCGCACTTAATATGTGTGCAAACAAGTAGGTCAATAGCCAATCCTTTTTATATTCCTCCACTCAAATTAGCTTTCCCTGATGCTGAAGACTCAGATGGGTTGAGTAAGTTTACCCATATACGACCGACGGTCATTTTTGAACCGAAAACATTTTAAGCTTAAGGTGTTATTAGCACTTTAAAAGTTCAAAGCATGCTTTTGTAAGGGCAACCGAATGAGAAAACACTTTACTAAGCTACTGTAATAATTCATAAAAGAATCACGAGCCATACAAAATTCATTCATTCATCCCAGAGCCGGTCTATTCTAGGTATTCATTCGCATATAGGCCTGCCTACCTTGCGTTATTATTGAAGTTGTAAAGTACATATTATTACTAATCATGCAGTTCTTTCGCAACCCAAAGAATGAGCTTTAAATTTAATGATGAATGTGAAATAAAAACACAACTGAAATTGTAGCATGTTTTATTTATGAAAATACACAAAATCTAAATAGGTAGAAATAAAATATCTCAAAGAAATTTACAAGACTCATTGACTAACTTGCTGTTGTCCGTCCTTGACGGACCTTTAAAAATTTGTGCATTTGAGAGGATGTCATTAAACGTAAACTATTCACGAGATTGTTTTTGTTACGCGCGTCCAGTAGCCTACTTGTTCTTTATGAACTTCAATTTAGAGAACGCTGCCTCGCAGACGCATGTGCTTCCACATAGAACTAAAACATTTTGGGTCAACTTTCGCTATCTTGGATATTCCACTGCTGATTTCCATATTTCATGCAAAATACCACAATTTTCGACCTGTTTCACAAGACAATCATTCGCCTTCAACTCGATTACTTCCATTTGAAGTGTGATTGGAACCTCTGCTTTCTGTATCAGGGGCGAGGCAACGAGTTTTATTTTAGGAGCAGGTACGTCTAAGTCGTCGAACTGCGCACGAAATTCTTGGTTGATCGCATATTCTATTCATGAGTTATCGAACTGCTTCAACGCCTTCATCGAGCTTTCGGGCGCGGATTTTTCATAGCAGCATGGGCATAAAGGTGTTCGACAGTCACAAGGTGACCAGTATGCTACTATAGTGACGATTGTTTTTTGATTGCCTTGAGCTCTAGAAATATTAGCAGTATACATGAACAATATTCCTTTTCCTTTACTTCTCACTGTCACGGCCGCACTTTGCCTCTGCTGCGGCCGCAGGTTGCGCACCCCTGAGCTAGACGAACACGAGAGTTGGCGCTGTCTAGGATCCATGCCGTATTAGAGCTACGTTCCATTACATATGACATTTGACGAGATGGATGATCCTTTGTCCGGTAAATCACCGTCTCACCGAAATTGAATTTTCCAACCATAAGTACTCGAATAGCATGATAGAAGAGAAGCTTTTGAAGATAAGCATCGAAGTCCTGACGAACCGAATTTAAGCTCCAGGCCTTCATCCTTGCTTTACAGCTTGAACACCTCTTTCTGCGTTCCCGTTTGCAGCACGATCATGAGGAGGGGATTCCATTTTCTCTATTCCATTGATTGAGCACCACTGATTTAATTCATGAGATGTAAATTCAGGAGCGTTGTACCAAATCGGGTACACACTTCACGTAAGGATTTGATGGTAGCAGCTGAAGTACGTTCACATTGCCGGAAAACTTCAATCCAGTCTGAACCACCGTCAACGATAACGAGAATGTTCGAAACATTGTCGATATGTCAATAATCCATCTGATGTGTTTAAAACGGTTGAACATCCGTGAATCTGCTTCTGTCTCTCCCAAGACGAGGTCTAACAGCGGAACACATTGAACAGTCATTCATCCACTTCGAAACATCCTGATCCATTCTTGACCACCAAACACTGAACTTCATTCGATTGAGAGTAGATTGGATACCAGAATGAACAGCATGCGCAGATATAAAGACATCCTTTCGCAGGCACACCGGGACAAAAATACGATTCCCAAGAATAAATCATATAGTCTTCAATCGTGAGACAGAGGCACATCATTTCCACAGCCGAGCACTTTGATCAGCGACCAAGCTTGATTTTTTTGATAATTGATTGAGCGAATTGGTCAGATTATGTAAATGTCCGAATACGGATAAACGACCACGACACAATGTTGCGCTTCAAAATTAATGTCATTGATCACCAAGTCCATGACGTCACTGGTACTGCTTTGAGAGAATCACAGTCTTGTCAAGGCATCGACATTGTGCGCCGGATAGATTCAAAGTCATGCGGTTGTAGAAGAATAGCCCACCTCTGTTCTCTGGCTGGGACAACTTTAGGCAAGCCATTACCTTTGAAAATCATTTGCAGAGGTCTATGATGCGAGACAAGATTGAATTTGCGACCCAAATGTAGATGACAGATGCGAAGAATAGAACATACTAAAGCGAAGGCCTTCCTCTCGACATTACTGTAATTCTTCTCTGCAGCAGTAAGAGAGCGGGAAATGCATATCACCGGCTCTGAATTTTGAGTCAAGTTTGCAGCAATTTCAAACTACTGAAGCGTCAGTCCATAATATATATTCAATTCCAAATTAATTTCAATTCTTCATTGCAGAAAACAAGCAATAGTCGGAGATAGACCCGGGAAATACGGAGGATTGTTGAGTATGGAAAGTCCGATTTCAAACAGCATCTTCTTAAGAAGATCCATCCGACTATTACTTGTTTTCTCCGATGAAGAATTGAAATTGATTTGGAGATGAATTGGCATTGAACTGTCGATACTGTTGATACATGTCGATACTGACAGAGATAACCCCAAGACAAAAGCGAAGATAATAAATGATAGTTCAAGTTATCAATTAGCCCGCTTAATTACATTTTGATTGCATGTTATGTTGTATGATGTACACACAATGTGTACAGTACAATGCGATAGCATCATACTGAACGATAAAAGTTTTAAGACAATACAGTAGCAATTAATGAAAGCACTCAGTTTTTTCAACAGATTGGATTATTCTTCCATTTCTCATCTTCATATATGTTTCTTTAAACTCACACTCCCTCGTGTTTCATGGATAAATGATATTATTTCATGCAATTCAATGATAAATGATCTCATCCATACTCTCATTAGTCATCAGACCATGTTCAACAGTGTGAAAGGAGAAGATGGATAAGCCAAAAACAGTCCGCGCGAGTACGTCTTCGAGTCATCGTCAACATCTAAGAATGTGTTCTTCGACACCGATGCGATGAGAAGCAAACAATCAACAGATATGTGCGAAGAGCTCAAATTTTTATAATCTGTGTACAAAGTGCACATAAACAATACATTATATGACAGTTTTGACTTTACCGCGAATGTTTTATGTCATCATGACATTGTCGTGGCGGAAGTGTCGCGGTAAAGTCATATGATTATGTGCATATGACACATGTTGTTTGAATGCGCCAATTATATATTTGTTCAATGACAAATATTGTAAACGAATTCAAAAGATATCTGCGTGTAAATTCCAGTAAAGTGTTTTTGTAATCTTCCACTGCGCAACTTTGGCTGCAAAAGCAGCAATATGAAGAATGCCACGAGCATCCATGTTCTTCTTGCTGATCATTGAATTGCAATTTGCAAGGCACAGAGGCTCCTGTTCTTTTTCCGTGATCATCGTTGATAATGATGTTCCTGCAGATGTCAGGTCAACTCAAGCCAGATTCACAGATAAAATAAATCATCTTTCAAATGTCCTCTCTACCAAACTCCATTACAACTCAAAGTGAAAACGTGCTCACAAAATGACAACATAGGTTTTTGTGCGAGACTCACTTTCATGTAAGTATTGCATTGCAAAACAACTTCTAAAAATAAAAATACCTGTACTAGTAAGCATTCAACTATGCAATGAATACTAACTTAGTCTAACATCATTTTTCTTTGATCACATAAATAAGAAGAATCACGTGTGTAAAATTGTCTGTATGCGAAAATAGTCAAAGCCATTGGACGCAAACTTGACAATTTTAAACTAAAGCGCTGATAAAGTGAAAAAGTAATCGTATCAAATTAATGCAACGAATTGAAGATCGCGCTAATGCAGGTATTTTGTGGATATAACATGTAATTTATATGTTGAAAAACAAAAGAGCAAGAAACAAATTTCTGTCGGTCAAAACTTTTTCATCAATCCCATATCAAAAATCTAGTTAGTGGAACAACCTGAACTTTCCAGCTGAAGTTGCGAATCTTTTCAAAACATAATGACCGACAATACCGACCTCGTGCAATGCTTGGAGTGTCCACAAAGTGTGTTTGATTTTTGGTCGAAAAACTTAAAATTTGAAAATCCTTAGGCATGAAAGGGTTGCAAGCCATCGAACTGCTTCAATCAGAGAGAAAACATATGGAATTTTCACAGTGATTTTAATAACACATATTACACTACTCATTAATATGTCATTGCTATTTTCATACCGCATTTTTACTTACATCCCTCAAAATATCAAGGCCATGTATTTTGATTTTGAATATCATTAATTTTTGTACGTTGAAAGATCAATTAATAGTATGTCGCAAAAAAATTCTAGGATACATGTTTCAAAAGTCGGATAAATGGCATGGCTTAATCTGTAATGTCGTCCGAGATTTGCTGTGGCATAGATAGATAATAGACTGTGAGTATTGCTCATAGGATGCTCGAAGCTTTCTTGCGCAAACAAGCAGTGCGCTGCGAAACGTTTCATGTTAACATTATCCGAAGAAGTTTAGCTATTTCTCAAATTAACTACTTTTATCATTTAAATGTGATTAATTCAACACAGGAAAATCACGTTTGTTCAAAATTACATCCAGTTTCTCTGTTGGTCATGTCAGGTGTCAAAAATATGCTATTTTAATGTGTGACTAACAACCTCCTTAGCCAAAGTGAACCATCTACAGTCTTGCAGCCATTAGTGCCAATTATAGTTACATTAATCATCTGTATTTGAACCATTCGACTGTGGAAATAAGTAACTAACTTCTTAACATCAGCATGCATGTTCAGACAAATTTGCAACTTATTATCCATTATTCTGAGTTGGCTTCTTCAACAATTCAACATAAATTGTAAGGTAGGCATTTATTTGAAGTTAAAAATGTCTGTATACATGAAATACTGACAAATCAAAGCGATTGATTGAGAAAGCATAAATCCTACAACTATCTCTTCACACAAAATGACTTCTGTGTTGATTTACTTTCACCAATCTAGGGAGAGATGAGCAAGATTAGATAAGTATCACAACTCTTGCAGCAAAACTGACGCATGCGTCTGCGTCATAATCCTTTATCAACAACTGCTTGATAATGCAGGGACTTGAAAGGATGGATTTGATTTTTCCTTAGAATTCTGATGACTGGAACAATTCTGACTCCTTGAACCAACCAAGTGATGATATTGTAAGGATCTCGTTTGCTTGGTCACTTGCATTTCCTGGATTCCTTTGCACAGACACATGTAAAATGTTAAATAAATATTTTGCTACGTAACATTTAATAACTACGATTCCAAATAGTATGCGTTCCCAACTATTAGTTAGCCTAACTATCTTTACGCGGTAGCTATAAAATCAAAGCTGCAAACGCCATGAAATGGTAGACTAGATTATCATATCACATAAGTCTCATAGGAAAGCAATCGTAGTATTGCTTACATTATTATCAGGGCAATACGCCCATAATAGTAATAACTTCTTTATTGTCCCACAAAGGCGGTGAGCACATTACAGAGGTGACAAAGTTTAAAAGACAAGCAAAAATAAGACACTAATATAAATGAGTAGAATGAGCTATTTGCAGTAATTTATAGAAGAATCACGAAACTGAACGCTTCTTGTTAATGGACGCTTCAGTTCACAATGATTTCTGGTTCTTTCAGTGACTCGTTCATTGAAAAATGATCTCAAAGGATGAGATGGAGACAACAAAACATTTTTGAACATTCATTAACATATTAAATCCCCTGCTGAGAATAGTGATGCTTCATTTAGGTTTTCAACGATGATTTTGTATATCCTGCTCTCGACACGCAACAGCTTCCTGCGAAGATGGTCAGGAACATTACAAAATGTGTGCAACCATGCAGCAGGATAGATCATACAATTAAGCGGTATGCTTATTATATGCACATCAGGGAGGCGGGACATCTACATCTTTTAACCCTTAAAGGGACAAAATTTTCAATTTCCATTTTTTTCTGCGATATTATTATTTTTTGTTAATTGCGATGTAGTTTAGCTCAGAATCACGTTAAATTATCAAATTCAAACTTACACTGTGATCTAGGACCACTTTTACTCTTGGGACATATATGTCCCATTATCCCATTAGGCAGTTTTAAGGGATGGGACATATGTGTCCCATTATCCCATTAGTTAGTTATTAACATCGGGTTTATTGTAACCAGTATCTGTTGCACAGCTAAGACAAAATGTTCTTGCAATAGGTAAGGACCGTAAGGTCCACAATCATTGATCAATCATCGTATTAACTACCGCATTGATATCAATGGCCTCAACTATCAACAGCTGCAAACAGTAAGTGAACTGGAGTAGAGTGTGGATTGACTTGCTTCTGCCAATTATTTGCTTTTGTTCATCTCTATGACGGAAGCAAGCTGAAATCATGAAATCGAATGTATCTTTTTATTGTCGAATCAAATCAAAATGACGTCACGCAATACGTACCGTCATCTCACCCCAATACAATGAATTTCAATGAAAGCGAATGAATTTCACAGCATTCTTCTTCCTCGTATCTTGGATGTGATGGCGAATAAACGAAAATGCACATATATGAAAGGCAGACATTTTAATCCTAAACCTGAGGAAGTTTTGGAACTATTGTTTGCGGATGACTCGGATGACGAGGTTGATGAATTAGACAAAGATGATATTGAAGTTCTAGCAAACGCCGATAACAGTGAAGAAACTAATGTTTTGATACAAACAGGTGAAGAGAGCCGAACAGAAATGGATGTTCAACCATCAGAAAGCAGCTCTTTTACAATGACTGAAAGACCTACATTTGTTTGGGATACCAAGTGTGAGCCAGTTTGCAAACCAGAAATCGATCGTCCAATTGACTATGATTGTATAAATATTACTAATGGAGCACCATATGATGTCTTCTGTCGCACATCTAATTTTGATGCCTTGGTGGACCTTATCGTACATGAATCGAACAGATATGCAATACAGAAGGGTGAGACTTTCGAAACTTCTGCTGACGAAATGAAAGCGTTTATAGGAATTCTTCTTGTCATGGGTATTACAAATTGGCTTGCACTCGCTTCTACTGGTCAACAGACAGTGATTTACGCGTGACATTTATTTCTAGTGTGATGACTCTCAAAAGATTTGAACTTATCAAGCGCATGCTTCACTTCAATGACAGCACATCTGCTCTTCCAAAGAATGATTCAAACTTCGACAGAGCTTCAAAAGTACGATGCATTTTGAACCACCTGAATAGTGCATTCCAAATGCTCATACCGCCGAATAATGTCAAAGTATAGATGAACGTATGATAAAATACAAAGGTCACAATGCTATGCGACAATACGTGAAAACAAAGCCAATAAAATGGGGATTCAAGATGTGGATGAGGTGCGGTTCACGTTCAGGATATACTTATCAAATGGAAGTTTACACTGGAAGAAAAGGAACTGTGGAACTTGGGCTTGGAGAAAATGTTGTTCTTCGTATGACTGAAAGTCTCATTGGCTCTGGTTGCCGAGTATTTATGGATAACTTTTTCTCCTCTCCATACCTTTTCTATCTTTTACACCTACATAGACTGGAGGCGACGGGAACAGTTCGTAACAGGAGAGAACTGCCGAAACCAAAGCCAGTTAAAGAAATGATGAAAGGGGAAGTGCAGTCATTTCAAACAACGGACAGGAAATTAAATTTTGTGAAGTGGATCGATACGAGAAGTGTTCATTTATTATCAAACGCAGAGGACTCCTGTGCGAAACAAATTACTGAAAGGAAGGTAAAAGGCAGCGCTAATAAAATCTGCCTTGAAGTGCCAAGCATAGTTAAAATATATAATCGCTTCATGGGAGGCGTCGATCTTGCTGATCAAGTGAAATCTAACTACACTATTGATTTGCGTAGCAAGTACAAATATTATCTCAGAATATTCTTTGATTGTCTTGACACAGCAGTTGTCAATGGCTATCTGAATTATAAGAAGTTGAATTCCAACATCAACATAACGCATCTTGAATTTCGACATATTGTGAATGAACTTATTGGCTCATATTGCTCACGAAAGAATTCGTTCCCTCTCTCTGCTATCAACAGAAAATCAAGTGCGATTGCTGTATCTCAACATATGCCAAAATTAAATGGACGAAAGCGTTGCAAGCTGTGTCAAAGGAAAAATAAACAAGAAAATCGTACAAGCATTTCGTGCTCTACATGCGAATCGTTTTTGTGCTTGCAAAAGGACCGCAACTGTTTTGCTGAATTCCATGGCGGCAACTAATTTTCTAGCGTTACTTCTATATTTTATAAGACATTTTGTCCAATTGTATCCTAGTTGTATTGAAAAATGTGGTTAAAACAAGTTATATATGTAAAGCAAGTGTCTTTTACACCAGTCAACAACTTAGTAATAATAGCACTGCAAACAATACAAAACTTCGCTTGATATAATTTGAAAAAAATGAAATAATGAAATTTCACTAGAATTAACCTAATGGGATAATGGGACATATGTGTCCCACGAGGAAATATCACTCAAAGTCCGGTAAAATCGTATCTCTTATAGATAGGCGAAACTCTACCGATATATAAAGACAGTATCATGAGTTTGGTTGAATATTTGGTTTTCAAAAAAACATATCTCTCGATAAAATTTTGAATTGAATATTTGAATTTAAATTTCATTTTCTTAAAAATTCAAATCAAATTAATAATACGTAGGACGGTTGCTACTTACCTCAAATTGTTACAAAGTTGAATCACTATTTATGAATTTTTAATGTGTCACAATTAGATAACATAAAAAAATTCGTGCAGGGTAGTAGCGTATGATTTAGGTCATGGGACACATGTGTCCCATATCCCTTTAAGGCTTAAGTTGCAATATAAGATACACTCTGTTTGACGCCTTTTTAACAATATATTCGACATGATTATTCTATTTTGGATTTCGAAAAAAACACAGCCCAAAATGCTAAGATGATCAACATTTGTACAACAGAAATTTCGGGAAAGTTGACTTCAGTTGTCTGTAATGATGTTTCGATAACACTGTCCATAAGATGACACTTTGATGAGTTCACCCTTAAGCCATACTGCTGAGTCCACCGGGAAAAGTTGTTGAGTTCCATTTGCAAAGTGTCTTCAAAATTATTTCGCATAAAATGCATCACAGTTAAGTCATCTGCGTATTTGATATACAGTGAATTTTCAAACTTAAGTTTTTTTAATTAATGGACATTGTATCCATTACTAGCGTAAATGACAGCGGACCATTAACGCCTCCTTGAGCAACACCACTAGATATATTTTACCATGGAGAAATATTACCATTCGCCCACACTCTCTGTTGCCTGTTTGTCAAATAACTTAAAAGCCACTCAGTGATTTGAGAGGCTAGTCTGAGATTGATGCATGCTTCGATGATGGTGGAACCGTGGAATGCAGAAGTTTATCGAACGCTTGGAACGTCAAGTCCACTGCTGCAACAGGAACCGCTCATGAACAATGGTCGACATGCTTTATTTTTATTTTTTTGGACACAACACAAAACGGAATTCATAACTAGAATCACGAAATCACTGCTGACATTTTGATTTAGACCGACACTTAGACGATGTCAGACAACTTGAATTCACATTGCAGCTAGCTAAATGCATGCCTGTCAAGCTCAGTCAATTTTCTTGGTTTTTTCTTTCTTGGGGTTTTCTTTCTGCCTTCTCTTTTTACTGCCACAATTAATAGATATAGAAGGTGCTGTTCAATTGAGGGTGTTGTTTTATTATTCAAGCCATTATTCATTGTTAGGGTGATGGTCAATTTGTGATAGCATTCTATTGAAAAATGCAGATTTTGTGCGCCAGACACTTCGTGTGTCAGCCGTTCCAACCAGCGTCAGCGAATCACAGCTAATTGCACAATTGAAGCCGGTTCTAAACGGTCGGCATGAATTGGCATAATGTTTTTGACAGATCCTATGTACTCGCACTGTAATTTTTGATAGATTTTGTCATTGATAAAGCTGCTAGTACGCGAAGCGTCTGGCGCATAGGATCTGCGCTTTCAATTTCCATGACATATACTGGAATAATTATTAGGGAGAGAATGACAACATTTTTTGTTTTTCACGGTACTTCCATTATTACAAAAAATCAGCGATTTCGATGTCAGTACTTGACAATACATTTTTTAAAGTAAGATGCAATGATTATACATGTATATCAGTCGATGCTACAATAGTCGGCAAACTACAGTATTATATTTTAGTGGCTGCTTTTCAGGGGTGCCTATCTGTACACGACAGAGTGAGAAATTCTGAAATCATCCTGTGGAAAAAAATTGATGATCAATCTACAGCGCACTAACCTTGGGTACAAAACATGGAGAGTAGGTTCACCTATCTGTACTAACAATAACAACTTTGATACCAGCTTTCAAAAGTGTCCTTCGCTGGTATAAAGATGGATTTCATAGTGATTGAATTTTTATGCAGTAATCCTTGTTGTATTTTTTGTTGGGACTTTATGTAAGACTAAATAGTGTGGTATCAAATGTTGTAATCAATGTTGTCTAAATGAGAGAAAGCTTCTACTTTCTCGTATCAGCTGAATAACTGCATTGAAAATCAGCAAAATCAGCTGTTTTCTCGCTGTGTCTTTGAACATGATTTCAAACCAATATTATAACTAGCTTTTGAAACAGTTTTTTAAACCTCATATTCATTTAATGTCAAAATGTCCTCCTTCATCTGATTATTCCAGTGGACTGCTACTTTCAGATATATGTACTGAAAAACATTTTGGTCGGATTTGTTATACCAAAACTTACTGTATAATAGCAAGAAACGTGCTCAAATTTGTTTAGTTTGTTTTATTTTTGTAATTGAGGCAAATTTATGAGACAGCTTGAGGTTTTTAAGTCTAGCGTGATACAAATAGCTCATTCAAAAATCAAGTTTCTAAACTTTTCCCAAAGTGGCAAAAAATCACGTGCAAAAGAGAGGAGAGATCAAGGCCTTTCTAATAAAGTAGAATAACAGTCTCCCTCTGGTGCAATTAAGAAAGGGGTTTGGAAGATGCAACCTAAGGATTTTAGCGGCTTCCCAAGGAAAACCCGAACTTGCTCAAAACCCGAAAGGAGTAGTGGTAAGACACGTGCAGATGGTTCCATAAAGCCGGACTGACGAATTTTCAAACCCATCAGAGAAAACTATCATGATATACTTTGACAATTCTTTCGAATTAATATGAACAAGCGCATGTCAATATTAGTTGTCAACTTTGAAACATTGACTTTGAAAAACATTTAGTATCTTCATGGTGACTGTGTACACAATGTCATAAACATATTTATCAATGGAATGTTCGATGAGCGAACATCCCCATCGAAAGTAATGTTACGTCTTGGACGTTCGTTGTTACGACAACGATGCTTCAACTATAGTAACTCCGAGTAGTTGACGATAGTTTGGTGCAGTTTGTTGGCAGTGTTCTCTCAAGCATTCCGGTTACTATCATTTCTCTTTAAAAAGAAAATCATTTGGATGAAATAACTTACAGGCCTTACGACAAGAATATGAGACTATTGCAGTTTTCAGCAATTTTATTCTTTTAGTGATCTAGCAACAGTGATTTAGATATTCCACTAGCGGAGCAACTGAAATTAGCATAAACAAAAGTTGCTGTCCACTCTAGTCACACTGTAACTGAATCAAGGCGAAAAGTCGGATGTATGCACATGTCCCTTTTATATATAAATAACAACATCATGCATTTTTGTGCAATTTCTCTACGTCTTTTCAAAGTTCAATAACAGCATGTACAATATTAAGCATACAATAGTTTTATTGTAATTATTGAGGATATGAAACAACTTAGACGATTTATTGCAATAAGTTGATCAGAATTTTTTTTCTTTCTGTCAAAAATATAGATAGCTACTTACAAAACTGGTACAATCACAAAGGTAAAGGGATATAAAATCGCACTGTACGAACTAAAGTCTGGTGCACGTGAACAGATTTCTCTTGATTCCTCAATCCGACGAATATCTATATTTTCAATGGCAGCGGTGTAAAGTTGACCATTGAATCATTTTCATAGAGGTATTGTCATTGTGTGTAGTTAGGTGATTCTGGACATATATCCATTATACTTTACACTTATTAGAACACATATTGTAAGATATTGTGTACCCTGCGAGTTCCGACAATGCACAACGGTGACGAAGAGGATAATTAATGCTGCAGTAGTAGGCATTCTTAAAAGCAATCACACATGTATAGATTTGCAGCCTGCAGTTTTGGAGGTTCGCAATCATATTCTGCAGAAAATATTAAGAAATGCTGAACCACTCTGTTTTGAACAGGCACATACATGATGAATGATCACAAAATTGTTTTTGAGTTATTTTGAGTCCTCTGTGTCAGAAAAAAAACTGCCAATAATTATTCTAAATTTATACATTACTTACATTTTTACATTATAAAGTAGCACATTTTATTATTACATTATATTTATTAGTACATTATATTAGTACATTTTTAATTTGAAAATGTACATTTTTATTGAAATATTTGTCTACAGTGTGCTCGTATGTGCGCAACAGAAGACTGTTTCAGACTTTCATCCAAATCTCGACTTAATTTATGAAATACGATCGCGATCAAGATTCGAGTGCGATTTAATCTTTCAGCTATTGTCCAATTCACAAGATCCCATTTTTTGTAGTCTGTCACTGATAGCATGCTGCATACTACACTAATTGTGCAAGTGTGTATATTACACTACCAACGTGATTATCAAACGAATCCAATGTGTTGATAAAAGAGAGTTCAACTTTGTTTATGATGATCAACACGACACGTTTATTCACAAGTGGAATTTTAAGAGAATGAAAAAGCAAAGAGAAACAATTAGCAAGAAACTATTCCAAAAGATCACACATGTGCAACATCATATATTACAAAAATATATTCCAGAGCGCCTGTATTGCACCAAATGCTTCCCTGCCGCTTCTTCCCTATGGAACCGGAAAAGTAATTTTTGATCTACATGTACAGTATATAGTCATTGTGTCAACTAATTGCATATAATGACTTTTGTATAATCATGACTTTTTATATGAAACTTTTGTGTGTAACTTAAGTTGTCTCACATTATCTTCTGCGAGCATGAATGTCATTTGGCTTGAAAATACACATTCATTGCTGCTACCAGTGCAGTGCAGACTTACCTATGGTTGCTTTGTGCCAACCAATTGGGTAATAAACGTTTTGAGATTTGAGAGAGATTTCTTTGGAATTTCCCTTTATCTCATTACAATATTCAATAATAGCATCGGTAGCATTGTGGCATTTAGAATACATATTTAACAGGTTCTGGAAAAAAAGACGGCGCACATGCTAGGCAGAGTGTTGACTCAACTTGATTTCAAATCTTGCGGAGCTGTTCAAGATGCACTGCACTATTTCACATTACTTTTGAAGAATTCAGTAATATCTGAGCGGTGGAGGAAATTCTGCAAATTATGAATAAAGCTTGAAGGAAAAGTTTTGCATAATTCATTGCGTTATCTGACTATCATTTCATAAAATCATATGCAATATTTATATAACCCTCCCTCAAATGGAACCCGCACCTAAATTTGTCAGGTAAATGGCTTTATAAGTTTCATTATAAAGCCATTGACATTGTAGTGACTGCAAATAAGTCTGACTATATCATAATGCCTAACAATGGATGTCAGCAATTATTATTGCGCTACAGTTGACCAAAACTGTAAACATGAGTTCTCAATTTAAAGATCATCAACATAACTTAGATCATAACACCTTCATTGTCCTAGCATTGCCTTCCATCTTGAAATGCTGTTATACACGCACATAACAATGCTGTGTATTGTTGAATGCTGTACATCGTATTAAATCAACTTGTTCAAATCCATTTTCTTTGTAGTCTTTGACATCGTTTACATCTCTTATCAAAAATGACCACATCAAAATGTCATTATATAATCGATACAAGTTCAACCGAAAGACATAGAAAACAATATGAAACTATCAACGAAAACAAGATGATCAACACCACATCACTCAACAAAAGCTTCTACCTCAATTTCATGTTAATGTTACTTCTGGAGTTCGTCGTCACTATCGTGATCATCTTATTCGCTAATTGGATCTCTTCCCCCTAGTAGATTGTGCAAAGTGTATTTATTTCTTCACTAAAAAAGTAACATAGTTCAATCACAAACAGGAAAATTTGTTTGTATCTTTGTTTTCGTCTTCGTCAACAAAAATGACACTAATAAAAATAAGTATTTGACACAATGATCTTCGTCAGCTGGGCCAGCATATTGGATGACATCTAGGCTCGTCTCTAATGACACACAGTCAATGCAAGGCCGGACCGGGTCTACCGGGTTCCAATTCTGTATTGCAGGTATTTGACGTGTGTGAAGTTGGCGGAACCACTCAGCGGAACCATTTTTTATTACAGTCTAATTCTACTCGAAACATCTACTTTATCAATTTTAGTCTCCTCATCACGAATTTGGCCTCAAATTTCCTTTTTGAGAAATTTAAGTTTTAAGACAAAAGTAGTCTCGCTGTGAAGTTAGCGGAACCACTTGTTGAGTCTCGCTCATAGGTGCATCAAATCAGTTTCTTTTTGTCACTTGCTTCAATTAGAAAGCAAGATACAGCTGTGATAATGAACTTCGTGGGATTGTTTTCTACAGTTAACGACAAAGGAAGTGATATAAATTTTCTACAATCCAGAGGAATTTTGCACACTCAACGCCTTTTGCGATTGTATACATGTAGATTGCAAAGGAGCAATAGCAGATCGTTGGCGATGCAACACTCGCGGTTCGTGGAAGACTTGCTTTTATAATTAAAAGGTGTAGGAAAGCGTAGGGCGTAGGACACAATACTTACCATCCGACTTCGTGGGATTGTTGTCTACACTGCACTACAGTGAACGACAAAGCAAGTGATGTAAATTTTCTACAAACTAAAGGAATTTTACACACTCCACGCCTTTTGCGATTGTATACATGTAGATTGCAAAGGAGCAATAGCAGATCGTTGGCGATCCAACACTCGCGGGTGTCAACAACAAAAATTGTGGGGTGGGGAAGAATAGAAGTACCAGAGGCTGATTCAATGGCGATTTTGGATTTTGTGTAGTTCCTTTTGTGAGGATGTATGCGAGCAAGTCGATATTAGTTACCATTAAAATGTAATGCAAATCGAGGTTAATCTGTTAATGTCAGTAGTAAGTAAAACTCCACTTCTGGATAGCGCAAGATGGCCGCCGTCGCTGACGTCCCCCCCCTCTGGACCGGCAGAGTGTCGTGGTCGGCCGCCGTGGTGCTTCGGGTCTGACGTCCCCCCCCTCTGGAACGACAGAGTGTCGTGGTGGACTTGGGCGACCGCCAGGATTAGTCTTGAGGCTATAGTGTGTGATGTTTTTCGTGCAATCTGCTGAATGTTGGGTTGTAAAATGGGCTGTTTCGAGTGGAAGGAGTGGTCGGATGAGAAAACGGAGGCCAGATTCGGATTCAGCGTGAAATTCTGCATCGGTATGGTGAATTTGAACGCCATCGGAGAGAAAAATTTTCGCTGACGTCCCCCCCCTCTGGAGAGCTCGCTTCGATCTTGGCTTCTAGTGGACGGATTTTGTCGTGCCATAGCTCGTTTGAAAGCTAAGAGTAAGACAAATTCAGTGAAACAAACGGCTTGTTCATATCTGTCTTCGTTTAGATGTGAGACGCCATTTAAGATTTTGGGACATTGGCGAAAAACGACAGAGTTAGAATTTGGGACGTTTTGGGCTGTAGCTTCAAAACGAAGCATCGGATTGGAGAACGGATTTCAGATTTGGAATCAGCGTGAAATTCTCTATCTGTATGGTGAGTTTCAAGTCAATCGGCGAGAAAAAATTTTCAACATTTTTCGAAAAAACGACAGTTAGAATTTGGGACGTTTTGGTGTGTAGCGCCCAAACGAACCATCGGATGGGAAAACGGAGGCCAGATTCGGATTCAGCGTGAAATTCTGCATCGGTATGGTGAATTTGAACGCCATCGGAGAGAAAAATTTTCGCTGACGTCCCCCCCCCTCTGGACAGCTCGCTTCGATTTTGGCTTCCAGTGGACGGATTTTGTCGTGCCATAGCTCGTTTGAAAGCTAAGAGTCAGACAAATTCAGTGAAAGAAACGGCTTGTTCCTATCTGTCTTCGTTCAAAAGTTAGAGCGGTTACAAGATTTTAGGTCGGAGCTCGCTCACCTGAAAAAATCCTAAGTGTCAGAGTGGCTTTGTATGGGTAAAATTTTGAAAATTTTCCAAAGTGTGGAATTTCGACCTGGGACCGTCACCAAAACATTTTTCATCAAATTTCACTGACCTCCCCCCCCCCGACAGCAATCTTCTAACTTTGGTTCTAGTGAACGGATTTTGTTCGTTCGAGTTGCATTCGAAAGAGGAGAAAAAACTGCTCGACAACATATTTTGTTGCGAGTCAATCGGACCAGCCGTTCAAAAGTTAGAGCGGTTACAAGATTTTAGGTCGGAGCTCGCTCACCTGAAAAAATCCTAAGTGTCAGAGTGACTTTGTATGGGTAAAATTTTGAAAATTTTCCAAAGTGTGGAATTTCGACCTGGGACCGTCACCAAAACATTTTTCATCAAATTTCACTGACCTCCCCCCCCCCGACAGCAATCTTCTAACTTTGGTTCTAGTGAACGGATTTTGTTCGTTCGAGTTGCATTCGAAAGAGGAGAAAAAACTGCTCGACAACACATTTTGTTGCGAGTCAATCGGACCAGCCGTTCAAAAGTTAGAGCGGTTACAAGATTTTAGGTCGGAGCTCGCTCACCTGAAAAAATCCTAAGTGTCAGAGTGACTTTGTATGGGTAAAATTTTGAAAATTTTCCAAAGTGTGGAATTTCGACCTGGGACCGTCACCAAAACATTTTTCATCAAATTTCACTGACCTCCCCCCCCCGACAGCAATCTTCTAACTTTGGTTCTAGTGAACGGATTTTGTTCGTTCGAGTTGCATTCGAAAGAGGAGAAAAAACTGCTCGACAACATATTTTGTTGCGAGTCAATCGGACCAGCCGTTCAAAAGTTAGAGCGGTTACAAGATTTTAGGTCGGAGCTCGCTCACCTGAAAAAATCCTAAGTGTCAGAGTGACTTTGTATGGGTAAAATTTTGAAAATTTTCCAAAGTGTGGAATTTCGACCTGGGACCGTCACCAAAACATTTTTCATCAAATTTCTCTGAACGAGGGGGGACGGGGGAGGGGGGAGTCAGTGAAATTTGATGAAAAATGTTTTGGTGACGGTCCCAGGTCTAAATTCGGAAGTTTTAAATTTTTCAAAATTTTCACCACACTGGAGCTCTCACACTTAGGAATTTTTTCATTTGTGGCATGTTACATGGACATGTGCTGACGGACCAACTTCCCGTGATCATATGAGAATGGTTCAGGTGTCATATGATAGAGAATGATGAGACGAATCGTTTGCAACAAACTGCATGTCGCTACGATGAATACTTTCGGAGATAGAGCCATTTTAAGTTTTCTTCCGAGCATATATAAACCCCCGACAACGTAAGTCTGATCACTTCATCGAAAGACGAGGTAAGCGACGGTCGTCGCTCTGAGCTCCCGATATCGGGTGTTTCAAAGGACTCTATCTTTTGAAGTAGGCAAGCTATCTTCTTACTTCAAAGTTTGTATGATAGAGTTTGATAGTGTCTTTACTACTGATAAAAATTTTTAAAAGTAGTATGAGTAGTAAAATGCGGAATTTTTTAAAAATTCTTAATTTCCACTTTTTTCAAAGTTTTAACATATAGACTAAGGTTTTCAAGTATCCTGAGTTCAAATCTGCTATCAGATTTGAAATTTAAGTAAGTCTAAGGCAGCTTTGAGGGGTTAGATCCCAGCTACTGATCACTACCTTTGACTCGGCGTTCCTGTTACCACTTCAGGGCAGTGACAATGATGTCTTCAGCTGTAAAGAGCGGGTATCGGGGATGATCTCTCACTTCCCTAGTGATCAGTACAAGGCCTTCGGGCTGTCGACGGGATCGAGTGCCACTCACTACACTCTTTAGGAATATGACTGTACTACATGATTCCAAACTTATACAAATTTCATTATCTTACAGCTAACGATAAATCAGGCATGGCAAACGATAAGAATCGTAAATATCACATCAAAATGTGCTCATGTGGGCGAATTAATCGCAGTGCGGACGCCAAGGCGCATGTGAAGAAGGCGGGCACCGGCCACATGATTATCTTGAATAGGGTTGCGTGCGTGAAGTGTAGAGTGCTGAAGGGTGATGAGGATGAGGCGCGTTTTTACAGAGTGCATGCTGACTGTAGTGGTGGTTTAGTGACTGATTTGAGATTTACGCAGTTGATTGTGGAAGAGAGGGAGTGAATGTTGGCGATCCAGCGAGAGGGTAAGGCTGAGAATGTTGTTGAGAATGTTGTTGAGAATGATGAGTTGGCGAGAGCGGTTGCGTCGTTGGAGGGTGAGATTGAGCGAAAGACAGTGCTTGAGAGTGATGATGAGGATGATGTGGATTTAGATAGGGAGCGTGTGAGGAAGCGTGTGAGGAAGTTGAGCTCTTCGTCGTCGGAGGTGTCAAACATTGTCATCACCGACCCCCCGAAGAGCTCATCTTCCCCAAAAGTGAAGAGTGGTGGGATTCGTGTGCAGTCGGCGAGGTGGTTGAAGGATGAAGAGAAGAGGCATGTTTCGCAGCAGATGGCGCATGATTTGTTGGTTAATAAGTATGAGAGTTTGAAGAAAGTGAAGGATGAAGTTGTGAAGGAGTTGGATGAGTTAAAAAAGAAGGAACTGAAGTCGAAGGAGGTAGCGGATGAAAATATTAGAATGAGGCGTAGTGTGACTGATTTGAAGAATAAGACGCGAGAGTTAGAAGAGAAGAATGATGAGTGTGAGAAGAGGGCGAGTGCTGCGGAGAGAAGAATGAGAGATGCAGAAGCGAAGTTTGAGGAGATGATGAAGGAGATGAGTGTGTTGAGAGCGAGGAATGTTGAGTTGGAGAGGACTGTGGCTCGGCGGGGTGATGAGAGGCAGGCGTATGAGAAGTTGGAGCGCATGAGGGATGAGTGGGAACGTGTGAATGAGGATCGTTTGTTTGAATTTCACATCCCTATTCGGGATAATCATTTGGCCGGCGAAGTACTCGTAAACCAGAATTTAGACGAATCCATCCTATGCTACAATGGTCATCCAACGAAAAAATGTTTGCATGCCAGCCTACGAATGCGCGGCCATCTACACAAATTTTCAATTTGGAAGCGCGCGAGACTGCCAAAGGATGACTAACTTGGTAAGTGAAAAAGTAAATAAGATAGTATATCCTATTCTAATACATATCATTTTCATTGCAGATCTTTGCCCGCCTTCACCACCCCATCAATTCACTCCCGAGAACGAACCATCGGCTCTGTTAAGGGCCACCATGGGGCAAGACATGATAGAACCTCCACGGGGTTTGCCCTGGGCAGTCTTCGGACTGGCGAATACTATCATTAAGTTGAATCTGCTATCAGTCAACTTGAACGTTGCGTCGCGTTAGAGGGGTATATAAACCACTGCCTCTCATTTCATTTCATTTCAATCATGCAGACGCCGAACAGTCAAGTCAGCTCTCCTCGCGGACCGCAGTTAAGGCCGCGAAATTTATTTGAGGAGTTTGTCAGGCTAGAGGAGCAAGACAGAGTTTTTAATAATCTTGCTCGGATTGGCAATCCGATGACAGCAACTGCTGTCAATCCAACGGAATGGCGCTACATTCCACTTTTTAGTCACGTGCCAATTAGCGTGGAAGTCGACAGTGCTACCAAAGAGAGAGTCAAAGACTCTCTCAGCAGAATTGGTAGGGTGTAAGATGACGTTACTCCCGAGAACGAACCATCGGCTCTCTTAAGGGCCACCATGGGGCAAGACATGATAGAACCTCCTCGCGGTTTGCCCTGGGCAGTCTTCGGACTGGCGAATACTATCATTAAGTTGAATCTGCTATCAGTCAACTTGAACGTTGCAAATGAAGTTCGGTGTAATACTTCCTTTCGACGGGCGTTCCTGTAAAGGGCGGCGATGAAACCCGTAGCTATGTATACCGCAAGGGACATTCGGCAATGGTCAATCTTGTTAAACCTCTCTGCGTCATGTTTGCAAGTGATTGCCTCTGTCTCAACGTAGTATGCATTCGCGCCAGGGCGACATTTAGCCAACTGTCGAAGGTTGCCTAAAACTTTCCATTGCATACGTTATGAGAACCATGAGTTCTACCTGTCTCTATCAATGAGACGAATTGATGAATGGAATGAAATGGGAGGACACTCACGCGCCACACGCAACATAACACACTTCTCTCTTCCGTAGTCTAACAAGCTCTTTACACATGGATCGCAGTCGATTGCTATCCCTGTATCAGAAGTGTAAGCTATCTTAATTTTATTTGACACTATTTCATCTATCATCATCGCCCATATGAAATGTTTTAATATTTACAAGTTAGACTAAGCGTGCTACTATTTCCAAATGAAAAAGTATACATGGTTAAATCATCCACTTAAGCCCATCCGTAGTCTAACAAGCTCTTTACACATGGATCGCAGTCGATTGCTATCCCTGTATCAGAAGTGTAAGCCATCTTAATTTTATTTAACACTATTTCATCTACCATAATCACCCATATGAAGTGTCATAAGATTTACAAGTTAGAAATAAAGTTTCAATAGTGTATGCGTTAGAAATAAAGGTGTAACTGTTTGTAAAAATAAGATCGCAAGATTTACTAGTTTACAAGTTAGACTAAGTGTAAATTAAAAATAAAATTATAACTGTTTCAAGAGTTTACAGGTTAGAAATTAAGTTTCAATTTTTAATACGTTAGAAATAAAGTTTTAGCTGTTTGTATATCAAAATAAAGTTTCAAGAGTTTACAAGTTAGAAATAAAGTTTCAATAGTGTATATGTTAGAAATAAAGGTGTAACTGTTTGTAGAAATAAGATCGCAAGATTTACTAGTTTACAAGTTAGACTAAGTGTAAATTAAAAATAAAATTATAACTGTTTCACGAGTTAAAGCGTTGATGCAACGATGAACAATTAATAAGCTGAAAAGTTTTAGATTCACTTTAACATTACCATATGTTTACAGATAGAAATGTAACACAGCAAAGCTACTTCATGAGTTAGTTTGCCAGGAGTGTATCATCTCAAACTTTTACTCCGACTGTGGAACATTGATTTCCATGATGAAGATTTAAATAGTTAGATTCGATGACGAACAAGATTTACTAGTTTACAAGTTGGACAAAGCGTTCTACTATTTGTAAATGAAAGATATCATTTCAACAGTTTACCAGTTAGAAATAAAGTTTCAACAGTCTATAAGTTAAAAATAAAGTTTCAACCGTTTACAAGTTAAAAATGAAGTTTCAATAGTGTGTATGTTAAGAATAAAGTTCTATCTGTTTATATGTTAGACATAAAAATGAAGGTTCACCAGTTTACAAGTTAAGAATAAAGTTTTATCTGCTTCTATGTCAGAAATGAAATAAAGCTTCACCAGTTTAAGAGTTAAAAATAAAGTTTCAATAGTGTGTATGTTAAGAATAAAGTTCTATCTGTTTATATGTTAGAAATAGAATGAAGTTTCACCAGTTTACAAGCTAAGAATAAAGTTTTATCTGCTTGTATGTCAGAAATGAAATAAAGCTTCACCAGTTTAAGAGTTAAAAATAAAGTTTCAATAGTGTGTATGTTAGAAATAAAGTTCTATTTGTTTATATGTTAGAAATAGAATGAAGGTTCACCAGTTTACAAGCTAAGAATAAAGTTCTATCTGTTTATATGTTAGAAATAAAATGAAGTTTCATCAGTTTACAAGTTAAGAATAAAGTTTCAATAGTTTACAAGTTAAGAATAAAGTTTTAATAGTGTGTATGTTAGAAATAAAGTTCTATTTGTTTATATGTTAGAAAAAGAATGAAGTTTCACCAGTTTACAAGTTAAGAATAAAGTTCTATCTGTTTATATGTTAGAAATAAAATGAAGTTTCATCAGTTTACAAGTTAAGAATAAAGTTTCAATAGTTTACAAGTTAAGAATAAAGTTTCAAAAGTGTGTATGTTAGAAATAAAGTTCTATTTGTTTATTTGTTAGAAATAGAATGAAGTTTCACCAGTTTACAAGTTAAGAATAAAGTTCTATCTGTTTATATGTTAGAAATAAAATGAAGTTTCATCAGTTTACAAGTTAAGAATAAAGTTTCAATAGTTTACAAGTTAAGAATAAAGTTTCAATAGTGTGTATGTTAGAAATAAAATTTCAATAGTTTGCAAGTTAAAACTAATGTCTCACCAGTTGGCAAGTTAAGAATAAAGTTTTATCTGTTTGTATGTCAAAAATGAAATGAAGTTTCATCAGTTTACAAGTTAAGAATAAAGTTTTATCGGTTTGTATGTTAGAAATAAAACAAAGTTTCAACCGTTAACAAGTTAAGAATAAAGTTTCAATAGTTTGCAAGTTAAAACTAATGTTTCACCAGTTGGCAAGTTAAGAATAAAGTTTTATCTGTTTGTATGATAGAAATAAAACAAAGTTTCAACCGTTTACAAGTTAAAAAAAAAGTTTTATCTGTTTGTATGTTAGAAATAGAATGAAGTTTCACCAGTTGGCAAGTTAAGAATGAAGTTTTATCTGTTTCTATGATTGAAATAAAACAAAGTTTCAACCGTTTACAAGTTAAAAATAAAGATTCAATAGTTTGCAAGTTAAAACTAATGTTTCAATAGTGCCTCAATAGTGCATATGTTAAGAATAAAGTTTTATCTGTTTGTATGTTAGAAATAGAATGAAGTTTCACCAGTTGGCAAGTTAAGAATGAAGTTTTATCTGTTTCTATGATAGAAATAAAACAAAGTTTCAACCGTTTACAAGTTAGACTAAGTGTAAATTAAAAATAAAATTATGACTGTTTCAAGAGTTTACAAGTTAGAAATTAAGTTTCAATGGTGCATACGTTACAAATAAAGTTTTATCTGTTTGTAAAATGAGATTGTAGGATTTACTAGTTTGCAAGTTAGACTAAGCGTTCTACTATTTGTAAATGAAAGATATAGTTTCAATAGTTTACAGATTACAAAATAAAGTTTCAATAGTGTTTATGTTAAAAATAAAGTTTAAGCTGCTTGTATGTTAGAAATAGAGTAAAGTTTCAACAGTTTGTCGATTAAAAATAAAGTTTCAACAGTGTGTACGTTAGAAATAAAGTTTTATCTGTTTGTAAATGAGATTGTAGGATTTCCTAGTTTACAAGTTAAGAATAAAGTTTTATCTGCTTGTATGTCAGAAATGAAATAAAGTTTCAACAGTTTAAAAGTTAAGAATAAAGTTTCAATAGCGTGTATGTTAAGAATAAAGTTCTGTCTATTTATATGTTAGAAATAAAATGAAGTTTCACCAGTTTACAAGTTAAGAACAAATTTTATCTACTTGTATGTTAGAAATAAAATGAAGTTTCACCAGTTTACAAGTTAAAAAATAAAGTTTCAATAGCGTGTACGTTAGAAATAAAGTTTCAATATTGTGTATGTTAAGAATAACGTTTTATCTGTTTGTATGTTAGAAATAAAATGAAAGTTCATCAGTTTACAAGTTAAGAATAAAGTTTCATCTGTTTGTACGTTAGAAATAAAACAAAGTTTCAACCGTTTACAAGTTAAAAATAAAGTTTCAGATGAAAATAAAGTTTCAATAGTGTGTATGATGGAAATAAAGTTTAAGCGCTTTCTGCGTTAGAAATAAAGTTTCAGCCGTTTACAAGTTAAAAATAAAGTTTCAACAGTGTGTACGTTAAGAATAAAGTTCTATCTGTTTATATGTTAGAAATAAGAGCAGGTTAGAAATAAAGTTTCAATAGTGTATATGTTAAGAATAAAGTACTATCTGTTTGTATGTTAGAAATAAAAATGAAGGTTCACCAGTTCACAAGTTAAGAATAAAGTTTTATCTGCTTGCATGTCAGAAATGAAATAAAGTTTCACCAGTTTGAAAGTTAAAAAATAAAGTTTCAGATGAAAATAAAGTTTCAATAGTGTGTATGATGGAAATAAAGTTTAAGCGCTTTGTGCGTTAGAAATAAAGTTTCAGCCGTTTACAAGTTGAAAATAAAGTTTCAACAGTGTGTACGTTAAGAATAAAGTTCTACCTGTTTATATGTTAGAAATAAGAGTACGTTAGAAATAAAGTTTCAATAGTGTATGTGTTAAGAATAAAGTTCTATCTGTTTGTATGTTAGAAATAAAAATGAAGGTTCACCAGTTTACAAGTTAAGAATAAAGTTTTATCTGTTTGCATGTCATAAATGAAGTAAAGTTTCACCAGTTTAAAAGTTAAGAATAAAGTTTCAATAGTGTGTATGTTAAGAATAAAGTTTTATCTGTTTGTATGTTAGAAATAAAACAAAGTTTCAACCGTTAACAAGTTAAAAATAAAGTTTCAGATTAAAATAGAGTTTCAATAGTGTGTATGATGGAAATAAAGTTTAAGCACTTTGTGCGTTAGAAATAAAGTTTCAGCCGTTTACAAGTTAAAAATAAAGTTTCAATAGTGTGTATGTTAAGAATAAAGTTCTATCTGTTTATATGTTAGAAATAAAATGAAGGTTCACCAGTTTACAAGTTAAGAATAAATTTTATCTGCTTGTATGTTAGAATTAAAACAAAGTCTCACCAGTTTACAAGTTAAAAAATAAAGTTTCAATTGTGTGCACGTTAGAAATAAAGTTTCAACGCGTTTGTCAAGTTCATCTGATTCTATCATGTCAGGACTACACACATTTGATTTACAAAACATGCTTTGAATACTCATACGATGAAGTTCTTACTTTCATTTATTTCTAACGTATACACTGTTGAAACTTTATTTTTCAACTTGTAAACTGTTGAAACTTTATTTCTAACGCACAAAGCGCTTAAACTTTATTTCCATCATATACACTATTGAAACTTTATTTTAATCTGTAAACTGTTGAAACGATATTTTCATCTACAACTAGTAGAATGCTGAGTCTAACTTGCAAACTGGTAAATCCTACGATCGTACTTTACAAACCGTTAAAACTTTATTTCTAACGTAGACACTGTTGAAACTTTATTTTTAACTTGTAAACGGTTGAAACTTTATTACTAACGTACACACTATTGAAACTTTATTTTTAATTTGTAAACTGGTGAAACTTCATTTTATTTCTAACATACAAGCTGATAAAACTTTATTCTTAACTTGTAAACTGGCGAAGCTTCATTTTATTTCCAACATACAAACAGGTAAAACTTTATTCTTAACATACGCACTATTGAAACATTAGTTTTAACTTGCAAACTATTGAAACTTTATTTTTAACTTCTAAACTGGTGAAACTTTATTTCATTTCTAACATACAAGCAGATAAAATTTATTCTTAACTTGTAAACTGGCGAAAATTCATTTTATTTCTAACATATAAACAGACAGAACTTTATTCTTAACATACACACTATTGAAACTTTATTCTTAACTTTTAAACTGGTGAAACTTTATTATTAACTTGTAAACTGATGAACCTTCATTTTATTTCTAACATACAAACAGATAAAACTTTTTTCTTAATATACACGCTATTGAAACTTTCTTTCTAACGTACACACAATTAAAACTTTATTTTTTAACTTGTAAACTGGTGAAACTTCATTTTAATTCTAACACACAAGCAGATAAAATTTATTCTTAACTTGCCAACTGGTGAACCTTCATTTTATTTCTAAAATATAAACAGATAGAACTTTATTCTTAACATACACACTATTGAAACTTTATTTTTAACTTGTAAACGGCTGAAACTTTATTTCTAACGCACAAAGCGTTTAAACTTTATTTCCATCATACACACTATTGAAACTTTATTTTAATGTGAAACTTTATTTTTAACTTGTTAACGGTTGAAACTTCGTTTTATTTCTAACATACAAACAGATAAAACTTTATTCTTAACATACACACTATTGAAACTTTATTTCTGACGTACACACTATTGAAACTTTATTCTTAACTTTTAAACTGGTGAAACTTTACTTCATTTCTGACATGCAAGCAGATAAAACTTTATTCTTAACTTGTAAACTGGTGAACCTTCATTTTTATTTCTAACATACAAACAGATAGAACTTTATTCTTAACACATACACTATTGAAACTTTATTTCTAACGTACTCTTATTTCTAACATATAAACAGATAGAACTTTATTCTTAACGTACACACTGTTGAAACTTTATTTTTAACTTGTAAACGGCTAAAACTTTATTTCTAACGCACAAAGCGCTTAAACTTTATTTCCATCATACACACTATTGAAACTTTATTTTCATCTGAAACTTTATTTTTAACTTGTAAACGGTTGAAACTTTGTTTTATTTCTAACATACAAACAGATAAAACTTTATTCTTAACTTGTGTACTGGTGAACCGTCATTCTTATTTCTAACATATAAACAGATAGAACTTTATTCTTAACGTACACACTGTTGAAACTTTATTTTTAACTTGTAAACGGCTGAAACTTTATTTCTAACGCACAAAGCGCTTAAACTTTATTTGCATCATACACACTATTGAAACTTTATTTTCATCTGAATCTTTATTTTTAACTTGTAAACGGTTGAAACTTCATTTTATTTCTAACATACAAACAGATAAAACTTTATTATTAACTTGTAAACTGATGAACTTTCATTTTATTTCTAACATACAAACAGATAAAACTTTATTCTTAACATACACAATATTGAAACTTTATTTCTAACGTACACACTATTGAAACTTTATTTTTTAACTTGTAAACTGGTGAAACTTCATTTTATTTCTAACATACAAACAGATGAAACTTTATTCTTAACTTGTAAACTGGCGAAACTTCATTTTATTTCTAACATATAAACTGACAGAACTTTATTCTTAACATACACACTATTGAAACTTTATTCTTAACTTTTAAACTGGTGAAACTTTATTTCATTTCTGACATACAAGCAGATAAAACTTTATTCTTAACTTGTAAACTAGGAAATCCTACAATCTCATTTACAAACAGATAAAACTTTATTTCTAACGTACACACTGTTGAAACTTTATTTTTAATCGACAAACTGTTGAAACTTTACTCTATTTCTAACATACAAACAGCTTAAACTTTATTTTTAACATAAACACTATTGAAACTTTATTTTGTAATCTGTAAACTATTGAAACTATATCTTTCATTTACAAATAGTAGAACGCTTAGTCTAACTTGCAAACTAGTAAATCCTACAATCTCATTTTACAAACAGATAAAACTTTATTTGTAACGTATACACCATTGAAACTTAATTTCTAACTTGTAAACTCTTGAAACAGTTATAATTTTATTTGTAATTTACACTTAGTCTAACTTGTAAACGGTTGAAACTTTGTTTTATTTCTATCATAGAAACAGATAAAACTTCATTCTTAACTTGCCAACTGGTGAAACTTCATTCTATTTCTAACATACAAACAGATAAAACTTTATTCTTAACATATGCACTATTGAAACTTTATTCTTAACTTGTAAACTATTGAAACTTAATTTGTAACTTGTAAACGGTTGAAACTTTGTTTTATTTCAATCATAGAAACAGATAAAACTTCATTCTTAACTTGCCAACTGGTGAAACTTCATTCTATTTCTAACATACAAACAGATAAAACTTTTTTTTAACTTGTAAACGGTTGAAACTTTGTTTTATTTCTATCATACAAACAGATAAAACTTTATTCTTAACTTGCCAACTGGTGAAACATTAGTTTTAACTTGCAAACTATTGAAACTTTATTCTTAACTTGTTAACGGTTGAAACTTTGTTTTATTTCTAACATACAAACAGATAAAACTTTATTCTTAACTTGTAAACTGATGAAACTTCATTTCATTTTTGACATACAAACAGATAAAACTTTATTCTTAACTTGCCAACTGGTGAGACATTAGTTTTAACTTACAAACTATTGAAATTTTATTTCTAACATACACACTATTGAAACTTTATTCTTAACTTGTAAACTATTGAAACTTTATTCTTAACTTGTAAACTGATGAAACTTCATTTTATTTCTAACATATAAACAGATAGAACTTTATTCTTAACTTGTAAACTGGTGAAACTTCATTCTATTTCTAACATATAAACAAATAGAACTTTATTTCTAACATACACACTTTTGAAACTTTATTCTTAACTTGTAAACTATTGAAACTTTATTCTTAACTTGTAAACTGATGAAACTTCATTTTATTTCTAACATATAAACAGATAGAACTTTATTCTTAGCTTGTAAACTGGTAAAACTTCATTCTTTTTCTAACATATAAACAAATAGAACTTTATTTCTAACATACACACTATTGAAACTTTATTCTTAACTTGTAAACTATTGAAACTTTATTCTTAACTTGTAAACTGATGAAACTTCATTTTATTTCTAACATATAAACAGATAGAACTTTATTCTTAACTTGTAAACTGGTGAAACTTCATTCTATTTCTAACATATAAACAAATAGAACTTTATTTCTAACATACACACTTTTGAAACTTTATTCTTAACTTGTAAACTATTGAAACTTTATTCTTAACTTTTAAACTGATGAAACTTCATTTTATTTCTAACATATAAACAGATAGAACTTTATTCTTAGCTTGTAAACTGGTAAAACTTCATTCTTTTTCTAACATATAAACAAATAGAACTTTATTTCTAACATACACACTATTGAAACTTTATTTTTAACTCTTAAACTGGTGAAGCTTTATTTCATTTCTGACATACAAGCAGATAAAACTTTATTCTTAACTTGTAAACTGGTGAACCTTCATTTTTATGTCTAACATATAAACAGATAGAACTTTATTCTTAACATACACACTATTGAAACTTCATTTTTAACTTGTAAACGGTTGAAACTTTATTTTTAACTTATAGACTGTTGAAACTTTATTTCTAACTGGTAAACTGTTGAAATGATATCTTTCATTTACAAATAGTAGAACGCTTTGTCCAACTTGTAAACTAGTAAATCTTGTTCGTCATCGAATCTAACTATTTAAATCTTCATCATGGAAATCAATGTTCCACAGTCGGAGTAAAAGTTTGAGATGATACACTCCTGGCAAACTAACTCATGAAGTAGCTTTGCTGTGTTACATTTCTATCTGTAAACATATGGTAATGTTAAAGTGAATCTAAAACTTTTCAGCTTATTAATTGTTCATCGTTGCATCAACGCTTTAACTCGTGAAACAGTTATAATTTTATTTTTAATTTACACTTAGTCTAACTTGTAAACTAGTAAATCTTGCGATCTTATTTCTACAAACAGCTACACCGTTATTTCTAACGTATACACCATTGAAACTTTATTTCTAACTTGTAAACTTTTGAAACAGTTATAATTTTATTTTTAATTTACACTTAGTCTAACTTGTAAACTAGTAAATCTTGCGATCTTATTTTTACAAACAGTTACACCTTTATTTCTAACGCATACACTATTGAAACTTTATTTCTAACTTGTAAATCTTATGACACTTCATATGGGTGATTATGGTAGATGAAATAGTGTTAAATAAAATTAAGATGGCTTACACTTCTGATACAGGGATAGCAATCGACTGCGATCCATGTGTAAAGAGCTTGTTAGACTACGGATGGGCTTAAGTGGATGATTTAACCATGTATACTTTTTCATTTGGAAATAGTAGCACGCTTAGTCTAACTTGTAAATCTTAAAACATTTCATATGGGCGATGATGATAGATGAAATAGTGTCAAATAAAATTAAGATAGCTTACACTTCTGATACAGGGATAGCAATCGACTGCGATCCATGTGTAAAGAGCTTGTTAGACTACGGAAGAGAGAAGTGTGTTATGTTGCGTGTGGCGCGTGAGTGTCCTCCCATTTCATTCCATTCATCAATTCGTCTCATTGATAGAGACAGGTAGAACTCATGGTTCTCATAACGTATGCAATGGAAAGTTTTAGGCAACCTTCGACAGTTGGCTAAATGTCGCCCTGGCGCGAATGCATACTACGTTGAGACAGAGGCAATCACTTGCAAACATGACGCAGAGAGGTTTAACAAGATTGACCATTGCCGAATGTCCCTTGCGGTATACATAGCTACGGGTTTCACCGCTGCCCTTTACAGGAACGCCCGTCGAAAGGAAGTATTACACCGAACTTCATTTGCAACGTTCAAGTTGACTGATAGCAGATTCAACTTAATGATAGTATTCGCCAGTCCGAAGACTGTCCAGGGCAAACCGCGAGGAGGTTCTATCATGTCTTGCCCCATGGTGGCCCTTAAGAGAGCCGATGGTTCGTCACGGGGTGTGAATTTGACTATTGGCTGGAATAGTCAATGGGTATGACGGTTAGGTTGTCATAGACCCTATACCGCATAGGTCGTACTGGTGCATCTGGCACCTTTCGGATGCGGGTGGTATTTGGAGTCCACACCTCATCCGTCCAAACGATCCTCTTGATCTTCCTCTTCTTCTCATCCTCCTCATCCCACTCGTCGAGGATGACGAACTCGGGAATGGCGTTGTCTTCATCGATGAAGACGCGAATGTTGTCGGCAGATGTCGCTTCCATCGTGACTTCAAATTGAATGAGAAGCGCTACAATCTTCTGGCTTATATAGGGTTTTCAACAATGAATTGCTCAACAGCGAATCAGAATGCTTCAGGGATAGCAATCGACTGCATAATGTTCAAGTTGACTGATAGCAGATTCAACTTAATGATAGTATTCGCCAGTCCGAAGACTGCCCAGGGCAAACCGCGAGGAGGTTCTATCATGTCTTGCGCCATGGTGGCCCTTAAGAGAGCCGATGGTTCGTTCTCGGGAGTAACGTCATCTTACACCCTACCAATTCTGCTGAGAGAGTCTTTGACTCTCTTTGGTAGCACTGTCGACTTCCACGCTAATTGGCACGTGACTAAAAAGTGGAATGTAGCGCCATTCCGTTGGATTGACAGCAGTTGCTGTCATCGGATTGCCAATCCGAGCAAGATTATTAAAAACTCTGTCTTGCTCCTCTAGCCTGACAAACTCCTCAAATAAATTTCGCGGCCTTAACTGCGGTCCGCGAGGAGAGCTGACTTGACTGTTCGGCGTCTGCATGATTGAAATGAAATGAAATGAGAGGCAGTGGTTTATATACCCCTCTAACGCGACGCAACGTTCAAGTTGACTGATAGCAGATTCAACTTAATGATAGTATTCGCCAGTCCGAAGACTGCCCAGGGCAAACCCCGTGGAGGTTCTATCATGTCTTGCCCCTAGGTGGCCCTTAACAGAGCCGATGGTTCGTTCTTGGGAGTGAATTGATGGGGTGGTGAAGGCGGGCAAAGATCTGCAATGAAAATGATATGTATTAGAATAGGATATACTATCTTATTTACTTTTTCACTTACCAAGTTAGTCATCCTTTGGCAGTCTCGCGCGCTTCCAAATTGAAAATTTGTGTAGATGGCCGCGCATTCGTAGGCTGGCATGCAAACATTTTTTCGTTGGATGACCATTGTAGCATAGGATGGATTCGTCTAAATTCTGGTTTACGAGTACTTCGCCGGCCAAATGATTATCCCGAATAGGGATGTGAAATTCAAACAAACGATCCTCATTCACACGTTCCCACTCATCCCTCATGCGCTCCAACTTCTCATACGCCTGCCTCTCATCACCCCGCCGAGCCACAGTCCTCTCCAACTCAACATTCCTCGCTCTCAACACACTCATCTCCTTCATCATCTCCTCAAACTTCGCTTCTGCATCTCTCATTCTTCTCTCCGCAGCACTCGCCCTCTTCTCACACTCATCATTCTTCTCTTCTAACTCTCGCGTCTTATTCTTCAAATCAGTCACACTACGCCTCATTCTAATATTTTCATCCGCTACCTCCTTCGACTTCAGTTCCTTCTTTTTTAACTCATCCAACTCCTTCACAACTTCATCCTTCACTTTCTTCAAACTCTCATACTTATTAACCAACAAATCATGCGCCATCTGCTGCGAAACATGCCTCTTCTCTTCATCCTTCAACCACCTCGCCGACTGCACACGAATCCCACCACTCTTCACTTTTGGGGAAGATGAGCTCTTCGGGGGGTCGGTGATGACAATGTTTGACACCTCCGACGACGAAGAGCTCAACTTCCTCACACGCTTCCTCACACGCTCCCTATCTAAATCCACATCATCCTCATCATCACTCTCAAGCACTGTCTTTCGCTCAATCTCACCCTCCAACGACGCAACCGCTCTCGCCAACTCATCATTCTCAACAACATTCTCAACAACATTCTCAGCCTTACCCTCTCGCTCGATCGCCAACATTCGCTCCCTCTCTTCCACAATCAACTGCGTAAATCTCAAATCAGTCACTAAACCACCACTACAGTCAGCATGCACTCTGTAAAAACGCGCCTCATCCTCATCACCCTTCAGCACTCTACACTTCACGCACGCAACCCTATTCAAGATAATCATGTGGCCGGTGCCCGCCTTCTTCACATGCGCCTTGGCGTCCGCACTGCGATTAATTCGCCCACTTGAGCACATTTTGATGTGATATTTACGATTCTTATCGTTTGCCATGCCTGATTTATCGTTAGCTGTAAGATAATGAAATTTGTATAAGTTTGGAATCATGTAGTACAGTCATATTCCTAAAGAGTGTAGTGAGTGGCACTCGATCCCGTCGACAGCCCGAAGGCCTTGTACTGATCACTAGGGAAGTGAGAGATCTTCCCTGATACCCGCTCTTTACAGCTGAAGACATCATTGCCACTGCCCCGAAGTGGTAACAGGAACGCCGAGTCAAAGGTAGTGATCAGTAGCTGGGATCTAACCCCTCAAAGCTGCCTTAGACTTACTTAAATTTCAAATCTGATAGCAGATTTGAACTCAGGATACTTGAAAACCTTAGTCTATATGTTAAAACTTTGAAAAAAGTGAAAATTAAGAATTTTTAAAAAATTCCGCATTTTACTACTCATACTACTTTTAAAAATTTTTATCAGTAGTAAAGACACTATCAAACTCTATCATACAAACTTTGAAGTAAGAAGATAGCTTGCCTACTTCAAAAGATAGAGTCCTTTGAAACACCCGATATCGGGAGCTCAGAGCGACGACCGTCGCTTACCTCGTCTTTCGATGAAGTGATCAGACTTACGTTGTCGGGGGTTTATATATGCTCGGAAGAAAACTTAAAATGGCTCTATCTCCGAAAGTATTCATCGTAGCGACATGCAGTTTGTTGCAAACGATTCGTCTCATCATTCTCTATCATATGACACCTGAACCATTCTCATATGATCACGGGAAGTTGGTCCGTCAGCACATGTCCATGTAACATGCCACAAGTGAAAAAATTCCTAAGTGTGAGAGCTCCAGTGTGGTGAAAATTTTGAAAAATTTAAAACTTCCGAATTTAGACCTGGGACCGTCACCAAAACATTTTTCATCAAATTTCACTGACTCCCCCCTCCCCCCTCCCCCCTCGTTCAGAGAAATTTGATGAAAAATGTTTTGGTGAAGGTCCCAGGTCGAAATTCCACACTTTGGAAAATTTTCAAAATTTTACCCATACAAAGCCACTCTGACACTTAGGATTTTTTCAGGTGAGCGAGCTCCGACCTAAAATCTTGTAACCGCTCTAACTTTTGAACGAAGACAGATAGGAACAAGCCGTTTCTTTCACTGAATTTGTCTCACTCTTAGCTTTCAAACGAGCTATGGCACGACAAAATCCGTCCACTAGAAGCCAAGATCGAAGCTAGCTGTCCAGAGGGGGGGAGGTCAGTGAAATTTGATGAAAAATGTTTTGGTGACGGTCCCAGGTCGAAATTCCACACTTTGGAAAATTTTCAAAATTTTACCCATACAAAGCCACTCTGACACTTAGGATTTTTTCAGGTGAGCGAGCTCCGACCTAAAATCTTGTAAACGCTCTAACTTTTGAACGAAGACAGATAGGAACAAGCCGTTGCTTTCACAGAATTTGTCTCACTCTTAGCTTTCAAACGAGCTATGGCACGACAAAATCCGTCCACTAGAAGCCAAGATCGAAGCTAGCTGTCCAGAGGGGGGGGGAGGTCAGTGAAATTTGATGAAAAATGTTTTGGTGAAGGTCCCAGGCCGAAATTCCACACTTTGGAAAATTTTCAAAATTTTACCCATACAAAGCCACTCTGACACTTAGGATTTTTTCAGGTGAGCGAGCTCCGACCTAAAATCTTGTAACCGCTCTAACTTTTGAACGAAGACAGATAGGAACAAGCCGTTTCTTTCACTGAATTTGTCTCACTCTTAGCTTTCAAACGAGCTATGGCACGACAAAATCCGTCCACTAGAAGCCAAGATCGAAGCTAGCTGTCCAGAGGGGGGGGGAGGTCAGTGAAATTTGATGAAAAATGTTTTGGTGAAGGTCCCAGGTCGAAATTCCACACTTTGGAAAATTTTCAAAATTTTACCCATACAAAGCCACTCTGACACTTAGGATTTTTTCAGGTGAGCGAGCTCCGACCTAAAATCTTGTAACCGCTCTAACTTTTGAACGGCTGGTCCGATTGACTCGCAACAAAAAATGTTGTCGAGCAGTTTTTTCTCCTCTTTCGAATGCAACTCGAACGAACAAAATCCGTTCACTAGAACCAAAGTTAGAAGATTGCTGTCGGGGGGGGGGAGGTCAGTGAAATTTGATGAAAAATGTTTTGGTGACGGTCCCAGGTCGAAATTCCACACTTTGGAAAATTTTCAAAATTTTACCCATACAAAGCCACTCTGACACTTAGGATTTTTTCAGGTGAGCGAGCTCCGACCTAAAATCTTGTAACCGCTCTAACTTTTGAACGAAGATAGATAGGAACAAGCCGTTTCTTTCACTGAATTTGTCTGACTCTTAGCTTTCAAACGAGCTATGGCACGACAAAATCCGTCCACTGGAAGCCAAAATCGAAGCGAGCTGTCCAGAGGGGGGGGGACGTCAGTGAAATTTGATGAAAAATGTTAGCATGATATTCAGGTGAATAGCTAGATTAAAAAATAATTTATGCATTAAATTTTTCATAGGAATTGTCAAGCTTCTTATAACATCTTGCGGGAAATCATGAGTGATTATTTAACAGAAGCTTTTATGTACGTGTACGAGAACGTCTATTACCACAGATTAAACTTGCATTTCACCTTTACTCTGATTGGTTCTTAAGGAGCAATATAACAATTTGGCGAAATGCTTCCAATACTTTGCTGGTTTTGACGATTCAGGCGGCGCTGCATTCAAGAAAAAGGAAATAAATATAAAGGTATCTATTACTGCTACACTGAATTTAATCGAATATAAAGATTCACAATATTCATCAACTTCGCACGCTAAGTTGGCAAGCATGCTAGCGATATTGTTATTGAGATATTATTATGAGATCATTATTAGATAACGAATTCTTATCTGCCCGTACGCATATTAATGATCTTTAGAATTTCATGGTAGAATTTTCCAGTGGTGTTGCAAATAACAAGGTTTACGTAAAAATAATATTTTTACTCCGATTCTTTTAACAAGTTAGCATTCCATCCAATGAAATCATGTGAGTTTGCTGAAAATCCTCATATATCCTCAATTACTTGTCATAGTGCATAAATTCAGAAGCTTTTGATTAAAGTATTTCTAAATATACGCGCTCTCTTGGCTCCTCTCCACTAGGCACGGTAGACAGCTTGACTTTCAGCTCTTGAAAACGTTTGGCCTTCGATGACATTCTTGCTAAGTCGTAATTTTGCAATGTTTATCTTGATTTTATCAGTCTATCTCTTCCACTTGGTAAGTCCCACTTGGTAATTTGTCATATAATACTGACTATGACAAGGTCACAATCATCTGTTCGCTTCACATGCCCATACCAACACGATCTGACGTGGTGTAGGTTTCGGTGACTTTCACCATACTGAGTTGGTTCCAAATGTGCTCATACCTCAAAATGTGTGGAACTTCTATTTTTCATTGCTAACACATTTTCATTGTCTCAATCATAACCCCTACTCCGTCTCATTTTCCCAATGGTTCAGCATTTGACTTGATTCACAACATGAATATTGCTATCGTCTTGACAATTATCTTTCTACATATTTTTTAATGACTTGTATCAGCGCTTCTCGTGTCCTAAGCAGCGGTGATCATGGAGTACATAATTGGTAGAGTGTCAACTCAAAGGATGATAAAATAGAGTTACAGTCATATCAAAAGTTTCATGTTTTTCAATTTTTTACAGAGATTGTGTCACTGAGATAAAGAGAAACGTTTGATCGATTTTTAAAATGATAAATATTTGCCAATTATTCTGATGCTTTCATACCATCTATTCGACACGTCAGGTTATAATATTTAAGTGGTACAAAACTTATGAGATATCAAATAGATTTAAAATTTTATGATGAGAATCTTGAAACATTTGACTTAAAAGGAAGTTCACTTAATTGCCAAGCGAATTTCATGAATGACATTGTGATTTAAGTCTTTATACAAAAGTGAAAACTACTTTTGCTTCTTGACTCCAATTTCGAGTTTGATAACTTGACGAATCGCTTATTCTTCAGCAGGCTCTGCAAAAATTGCAATTGTCTCAATTATTAAATAACAGAATGCATTCTGGAATCATAAAGATCATTGTGCAGAATTATTATTGGATAGAATCATAATCCCTTCGATCAACATTCTAGGCGGCTAGAATTCAGCTACATTATACATGTGGATTGATTCAATTTTCCTAGGTAAGATTTTATGATCCACGATTCACAGAGTAGTGTGTTTTCGTCCTAGATTTTTAATTTTTGCTTTCGTTTTCGTTCTCGCTTAATATTTATCACGACTTTACGTTTTCGCTTTTTTAGTGCTTCATTATTTTTTAAAAGGTCTAAAAGCGTTATTGAAAAAGTATGATCAATGATCAAAGTACCGCCAAGTCCGATTGCAAAGAAGTGACTGTAATAACTGTCATAGCAAGATTTTGTTGCACTGGAATAGGGTCTCTTTTTCGCAGTGCGCTGTCCTGCAAGTATGCTTCTTCTCCCCCGGTAATGATAACGCCTTGATCTTTTCGCATGAATGAACATGATTTTCTCTTCTTGACTTCATGTCTCTTCGTGTTTAAGTGGTCCTAGCACGCACTCTTTGGCCTCCCAGTCACAGCACTCGTACCCGATTCACACGAATCAAGAAAGACGAATCCACCAAAGAGTGGCAATCTATGCATTGTCATCATATCAACGTCAAAGCTTTTCTCACATGTTTTCTAAGAACTCGGAAGTCTTCGTTACTAAGGTGAATGAGGCTAGGATTTCTATGTATTTACTGGGATTTCTACCAGAAACTTGGATTACTAGGATATCCTATACAGAGCTGGAAAAATTCCACTAAAATTTTTTAATTCCAATTCCAATTCCAGAGCAGAAATTTCAATTCCAACTCCAATTCCAGTCGAAACAGTTCAATTCAATTCCAATTCTAATTCCACAATAAGATTCAATACCGATAACTGGATGTCGCGTATAGTGTCTTATGTTAATATATCTTACGTTTGTTCGTTTCAATCTAACCCATGTGCCCTTATCCTATCCTCGTTGTTCCTGTGTCTCCCGTTCCCTGCGTCGCTCCTATGTGCGTTCTCATGTTCATAGTTCATCTTTCTTGTGTACATGTATATATGTAACTGGTCAGCCTACGCCATTTTCGTTTCGTAAACGAGAAATTCAATATCTCGTGAAAAAAAGAAAATCAACGGTCAGCAAAAAATCAAACGCTGAGAGAGAGATGAGATGCGAATAAATCTATTAATAAATTGACAGAAGAAAGAAATTCAATGTGCAAATAGCGTGACTGTTGTGATGGTTCATGTTAAAAAAGGAGATTAAAATTTCCGTGATAAGAACGAAATGTGGTCGGGTCGAAAGCTAACGAGCAGAGATTAAGGGAAGCTCTTTCAATTTTCAAAAGAAAGTGGATTTATCGTCGAGTCTCAAAAATTTGTATAAATTAGAAACGATGAGAAATTGACACAACAACAACAACACATACGACATCTTCAGTAGCTGTTCGAAGAACTCCGGGCTCTCGCCGTGCAACTTAATTACAGCAGTAGCAACAACAATTGCCTGCCAGCGAATAACAACACACCAGCGTATACGCAACACATCAGCGAGCGCGATTGAAGATTAACGGTATAAGTGACACTGATATTTATGATATTATTTTGGTATAAGTGAATCCGATCGAATTGAAGTGAATTCAACATTAAAGCCGGATTCACAATAGCGCGTAAATACGCATGTGCGTTGCTCACATGCGTGTTGCACACAAGGGCTTGCGTTCACTCCCAGCATCCTTACGTGTAAACGGAACGATTGCTATGAAAATACGCAAGCGGCCTCCGGTTCACAATCATAGTGTGTTACTCACAGCACTGTCAACCAATCAGAAGTCATTATAGAATGACTGTGTTCGTTTTTGCTTCGTTGTCGATTCCAGTTTCATCATGGTGCCTGTAACATCGTACATAGAAAAAGTCGCTGCAGTCACAGTTATTCACCACCGTGTGAAAGAACTTAAACGAAAGAAACGTCGCCGGCGATGGTCAACTCGACCTGCATTTCAACTTCGAATGGACCTAAGCAAATTTAATCAGCTGATCCCCCATTTGAAATCCAAGGATCAGGAAATGTTCTTCTCATATCTTCGTATGACTCCTGCGAAATACGAGCATCTCCTATCCATGGTGCAGGATGGCTTACGAAAGTACTGCAAGAGACTGCCCGTTTCAACGAGCGAAAGGCTCACCATTACGTTGGTCTTCCTTGCTACCGGATGTTCTCAACAAGAGCAAGCATTTCGATTCCATCGTGGAAGATCAACTATATCAAATATTGTCAATGAAACGTGTGATATTATTTGGAAAATGTTGTCATCTGAGTATCTTAAATTTCCAAATTCAAATCAGCAATGGAGACAAATAGCCGAAAATTTTGCAATTCGATGGCAATTTCCCCACTGCATTGGCAGCATCGACGGGAAGCATTTTCGCGTTCAATGCCCAAAGGCAAGTGGTTCGACTTTTTTAACTATAAACATTTTTATAGTATTTTGGTCATTGCAATGTGTGATGCAGACTACAAATTCACATACGTAAACGTCGGTGCCACCGGCCGTGAAGGCGATGCAGGTGTTTTTCAGAAATCTGATCTTTTCGAATGTTTGGAAAAACAATTACTCTATATCCCTTCTTCATCCTCTGTTCCTGGTGCCAATAGCGATCTCCCCTATGTTATTTTGGGTAATGAGGCGTTTCCTTTGAAGAATTATTTAATGCGACCTTACCCTGGTATAGGAACAAAGTTGTTACCCAGAAGGGAGCAGATATATAATTATCGTCTCTCGAGAGCAAGACGTGTAATCGAAAATACTTTCGGTATCTTGGCAGCTCGATGGAGAATTTTTCATCGACCCATGGTTGCAAATATCGAAAACTGAGAGAAGTATATCAGGGCAGCCATGACATTGCATAACTACCTTCGAGTCGAAGATATGAATTCTCAAAATAATTATTCGAAGTATATTCCTCCAAATTTACTGGATTTCGAGAAAATTGATGGTACATTTCATCCAGGTGAATGGCGAAGTGTTCCAACTTCCGGAGTGCAAGGATCCGGCCGCTTCGGAACTAATAATAATACTTTAAGAAGTGGGGGAAATCCGTGAAGCTTTTACCGACTATTTTGTTAGCCCCGCTGGTAGTTTGCCGTGGCAAGATAATATGATTAATTAACGTGATGTTCCTATGAAGTTGTGCAAATGATCTTTCAGTTATCACCATCTTCTCATTTATGTTGTGGAGTACACATTTTGTGCAAGTCTTTTTTCTGTTTATAACTGAGTTATCTACATGCTTCCTGTTTGCATTCATTAACTTTTCCTTGCAGGTGCAGAACATTATAGATTCATGATTTTTTTGAAATATGCATATGTCAAAGAATATGCATTGTGAAGAATGTGTATGAATATGCATAAGTGATTGGTTGATCGTCGCTGCGTGTACTTGCAAGAGTTGAAACAGACTGAACCTCTGCGTTTACACGTACGATGGCTTGTGTGTTACACACAATCCCGGGGTTGTGAGTGACTCACAAGACACTACGTACACACGCAGCGTACCTGCGTTCACTCCCAAGGCCCTTGCGTGTACACACATGGGAGTAACACGCGCTATTGTGAACCCGGCTTAAGAAGTGAACTGTAAGTGTAAAGTTTTTCTTTTAATGTTGCGTATCGTATCTGTATAATTGTAGTCTTAAAATTCATATTGTTAATTGTTGTGTTGGGAAGTTGAATAATAGTTCCTGTAATTGCCATTTTAATTGAGTCATTAATTATTAGAACAATTTTTTGTCACTGTCTATATTGTGATTTGAGCTGACAGGGTTGCTGCCCTTTAATGCAGCGTTAATTTTCCTCTTTCCAAGCCAATTGTTTTTCGTGTGTACAACAATTAAGTAGATCTCCAATTTGTGTGCTTTTCCTATCGAGAACTAAATTCAACAATTGCTTTATTTTGATTAATTATCTTACTTGATAAATAACTAGATAACAGATTGAAAAAGATGATTGTCTTTTCATTGTTTGCTTAATCGCAGAAATAACATTGTCCGGGGCTGTAGGCCCATCGAAGTCGCAATAGATTCAACAATAGAATAAAGCTACCTCTGTCGATCTATCTCTCTCTTATCTCTGCGTGCAGTTACCACAACGGCCGAGTAGGCCTACTGTGATTTCAATGTTTTTACAAATAGATTTATCACATGTCTATCGAAAAAGTGGAATTGAGGTTTATCAAGGTCAATTCCAATTCCAATTCCAGTAGATTTAAATATCGTCAATTCCAATTCCAATTCCGACTTTTCCAACTCTGATCCTATAGGACGGGAACAAGTGACACTTTTACCTAAATTCGCGCACAAAGAACTTAATAGCATGGATTTATAGATCTTGAAACGCTGAATACAAAAAACAAATTCTTGGGTGTCACAGCCAATCGCTTTCGGCTATAGGTGAGGTCAAAGGATTCTCATTGGAATCCAATGGTAAAATTCAAGAAATATCTATGGATTGTGAAACACTCAGCAATTTTCGTACATTTTCTTTTGCAGAAAGAAACTACCAAGAAATTTGAGACATGTCGAGTTCAGAACATCAACTTCGATATAAAAGTTGAGGTGAGTCACATGATTCAGTAATTGATGTCTGAGAGCCTCTACAAATTGAGTAGACATTAAATTTACTCATTTTGTAGAGGCTCTCAAACATTAAATACTGAATCATGCGATTCTCTTCAACTTTTATGTCGAAGTTGATGTTCTGAACTCAATCATGTCTCAAATTTCATGGCATGCTGATACTTCTTGAATTTTACCATTGGACTCCAATGGGAATCTTTTAACCTCACCTATAACCGAAAGCTACTGGCTGTGACACCCAAGAATTTGTTTTTTGTATTCAGCGTTTCAAAATCTACGAATCCATGCTATTAAGTTCTTTGAGTGCGAATTAAGGAAGAAAGTGTCAGTAGCTCCCGGACTACTAGTACATACTAGGATTCTTTGTATAGCACTAGTGATGCGGAAAGCTCACAGAATGAAATGCTGTCAGAAGTAGTTCCCTTCTAGAATGTAGGCCTACTGCAGTATGCAACTTGCATCTTGTCGTATTCCGAGAATTGAGCTAAGATTAGGTCCTATCATTTTACCTCATGCATCTCGTCTATCGACATTTAAAACAAAAAAATATTCAGAGCCTTCTTCATCGCTTTCGTTTCGTTCTTTTGATAGTTATCGTTTTCGGCAACGAGAGCAACGCTACCACTGAGGTAAGCTTTGTTTTCTTCTGAATAAAATTATGGACTCATTTACATGGTGAAGTTGATAATGATTGTCTTTAATTTTGATATAATCGTCCAGTGTCAGACAATTTGTGACATGAAAAGCTTATCGAAGATGATTAAAAAAACATTACCTATCTAAACACTTCAGTGACTCAAAGGATTTGTAAAATATCATTCTTCCTTTTGCTTCTGTCATGATAGTCAATACTTTTGAAATTACCTGTAAACAAAAAATGTACATCTCACATGTGGTGTTATAGGCCTGTACCAAAAAGTTCATTTAATGAAATCGAAAATTCAACCACATTGGCGATGCAATTGCGAAAATGCCTTTTTTTATTGTACAAAATATACGTATTCAATGGCGTTGATTCTTTCCTGGACTGCGATACTTGATTCACTCTATGCAAATTAAGGTTGTTAAATTTTCCACCGCCTGCAATTGATGTGGTTTGTGGGTTTCGTGCAAACATCTAATCGTTGCTCTGTTCAACTACGGTGTATTATGCAGGTCTATACCTTGAGAAACAATATTTTCATCGCTATCAATGTAAATAAATGAAAGAAGATAGTAAAAAGTTTTCTTCTCTTGTGTTAATTGAACATCCGAATCATTCTGCTACATTGAAGATGTATGACATTATCCGGAAACTGCTTCGGTATAAAGGACCAGCCAATTATCAGAGGATAGATAAACTACTCAACAAAAGATCCGAAGAATTCCACGTTTTCTTTCGAAAACACAGCTTGAAACATTGGTTACCTCGAAAACAATTATGGGTCTCCTATTTTGCTATCTGAAAAATCCCTATTAATAATATTGCACATAAACTATGTATATCTAAAAATCTCAGTATATACAAAGCGATGCGGGAATAAACAGGTAGACATTCCCATGATACACTTTAAGAGATTTTGTTAATTGAGATTTTCAATTTAGACTTTTCATGAAGATCTGCATGTAATTCTTCAAATGATACCAAACATGTGCAAAATAGCGTACGGAGCTTGAAGTAGTTCCCAATAAAAAATTTCAAAACCTTTATTGAAACTTGATAGGGGAGAATAAGTTGATCTAGAACTCCGGGCATGCAATTTTGGCCAACATCTCTTACATCTTTACTCAGAGATTGATCGACTCAATTTGTTGACTTTAGACTATAAGTGAAGGGAAAGGAACATGGAGTTTACATATCAATTTATTATTGCAGAATGTATTTATTATTAATTTATCTGTCTTAATGGACTTTTAGTCTACCTAAATTAACAATCTAGACACATAAAATTATTCACCTGAAAACCTAAGATGATAGAAATATCAACCTAAGATGTCGTTGTACTGTCATAAGTATTACATTTACTTTTTTTACTTTTTTCGATTTTCCAGATTTTAGCTATAGTTATATATATACTATATATAGTACTAGTTCAAGCTTTTGGATGCTCTGTTGTATCCATACTGTTGAGTTTTATCGCCGTCATAATGTCTTTTGGCATCTGTGTGAGTAAGAAAAGAAATCATTGGAAATCTTGTAATTCACCACCAGGTCCATCAGGAATTCCGACTTTGGGTCATCTTCCTCTTCTAGGAAGCAAACCGCACCTCAAGTTAACAAGATGGAGTAAAACTTTTGGAGATATTTTCAGAATTGAATTTGGAAGTCGACCTACAATAATTATCAACGGGTTGGATACTATTCGGAGCATTATGAAGACAAGTGATCCAAAGTTACGAAGGTAAAATTCCTTTATATTTTCCTGTTGAGGAGTTCCTCTTTCAGAAGCGAATTCTATATTAACAAAAGAGCAACATTAAATTTCATCAGGAGTATATGCTTGGTTATCACACTTACCAAATGTGCGATTAAACTATATGACAAATGTCAGACGAGGCCGCACGCCGTCGCCGATGATGCAAATTTTAAGCGAAGTCCAATTATTTTTTTTATTAATTATAGGGGCGTGTGAAGCTTTAAGATTCGATTTAATTCGCGAATCAGCTGCTTACTCGAGATTGGATTCGATTCGAAATTGCGATGAAAAATTCGAATCGGTCAGTGTTGGGTGGTCACAAATCATTTCTACTAGAACGTTGCATTGTAACTTATTGCAGATGTTAGATTCTGACTGAAAGTGTCGGTTGATAAGCAAGACTTAGCAGAATCAGTAGTGCACGGCAGTTAGCCGAAAACCGAACCAAAAGCAAGGTTTTTGAAAAAATCGAAGCCGAAAATCAGTTTCAGTTTTGTATATCCTTAGTGTAAAATTTTCCAGCACACTTATTTGATACAATAAATGACATACTCAGTCTGTTTCGATCCATTTTTACCTTGATGAATGTCTCCAAAATTCCGTGTTTTATGAGAAAATGACTTAGTTCACCTGATACTCTAAGCTTCATTTTGTGCGCTATGTACTTAAATAAGCCTTTAAAGTAGCATTTGAAGTGATTTATGTGAATAATTGAAATTTTATCCGTGAATGATTGCATCTGTTCTCTGGATAGAGGATGGAATCAATGCAATGGGAATAGAACAAGAACTGGTAGTGTAGGGCTTCACAAAATCAAGTCAATTGATTAAGAAATGGATGTCTCGCTCTTTTTCTTGTCTAAAATAGACATCTTGAATAATGACTGGCAGCAGCCAGTAGCAATCAGTAGCAAAAAATAACTAATAATAAGCAAAACGTTCATGTAGGTACAGGTGACGCAAAAAGTTTAGCTTCAAGTCATGAAAATGATGCTTTTGATGTCAATGTTTTAATGTGTCACTTCACCAATAATTCAGAGTATTTTGCCATCTGTACCTAAACGAAAGTTTAATCTTACAGTATAATTCATGACAAAATATAATTTACATGAAAGTAGGATTTTTATAACATCAAGATGAACTGATTTTTTTAATAAACATTTGGAATCTATGATGCATTTCTACCTTGAAATGTAAAAGTTATGGTCATAAGAAAAGGATGATTACAGTGTGGTGCTCAATTCATTTAAATAAAACGATGAAATGTTATGAAGAAACAAACAAAAGACTGCAGTATACTCAGTCTGAAAGAAATCGAACGAGTGTGGTGCAACGCAACTACCCAAGAACATTGTGCATCTGCCGAATGCGTGAGGTCATTCGAAGCAAGGATTGTCCGATAGGATCGGATAGGATAGTCAGTGACATACTAGTATTTTGATTGAGGGATCGCAACATTCCATCGATTGATTTCTTAAATGAATGAAGCACCACACTATAATCATCTTTTCCTTATAAAACATGAAAATTAAGCATCCTTATTTGTATAAAATTAAGCATTCTTTTTGGTAAAAATTGCAAAATACTCTGAATCATTAACGATGCAGCAAATATAAGAACATTAATATCATTTTTTTGCCATGGTACAGGGTTTTTTAAGGCGTTTTAGGGACCGGATTCGGGTCCGTAGTTTGGAAAATCGGGTCCCTAGAATCAGAGAATAAATAATTATGTTCTGATCTGCTGTCATCCACTTCTATTCTTCTATCTGACGAGCGAGATTGGCGAGTGCGTAATGTGAGAGAAGTTATGTTTATTGGAGTGATAGCAGGGAAAGCAGACCCAGTGGGCGGAGCCCCCACCAGTCATGTTGAGGAGAGATCTAAAAGATTTCAAGGAATAACACTACATGTAACTAGCATATAACATTACATGTGATAAACCATAGATGTACTTAACTTTACTTTTACATGGATCCAACCCTCCAGGATGTGAAAACTTAACATTTTGCCACCAATGTCATGTAGAAAGGATATCTAATTGTAGCATTTAGTATGAAATATTTTCGGGTCCCTACAAGGTCCCTAGAATTTTCCTTAAAAAACCCTGCCATGGTACTAAACTTTTTTGGCGGTACTTACTTAATTTGAAATTACCCGTGCGTAATTCATTGCAAATAGTCAGAATCCAAAAAAATCAAAGATTTTGATTTCTACTTGAGTCGTATCAATTGAGCAAAAACCGAAACTGAAACTGAAATCGAGCCGCCGGGCACTACGAATTAGCTGTATGTACTTCGTTGTTCAGATGAAAGCTTCGGAATCGATCGATTTTTCTGACTCAGAATCGATCGATTTTTCTGACTCAGTCCGAGTCCAATATGCTACTAATAATTTCAAATTAGTATTGGAAATGGCCCATCCGCAGGCTCGCAAACCTATGTCTCACTATAGGCCATGAGAAGGACTTTTTAGACTGTCTTTCGTCAGACAATCTTAGGTCCACTATACATGACTTACATGCCACATCTGCAAAAAAAGAGAATTTACTAAAAAGTAAGTTCTGACTTGAGGAAGCAAAACATGTACCGCATATCTATAATCAATAAAAAGGATTTTTTATGTGCATGTTGTTAAAGTAGTTAAACATCTGACTTTTTGACAACACCCTGCAACTTAAATGATGCCTATCAAACGTTTTAAGAAAATATCTTCAGAGTCGGAATTTCCTTCATATGTTCATTTTTGTCTATGGCTTATAATGACGAAATTTTCATCTTCTCCTGAATCATCTGTGTCTCAAGGATGAAAGGACGTCTGGCACAAAAGCTATGATAGTTTAAATATAATATGTGGCTTATTGTGGACTTGTATTCTTCAAATTAGTTCTTCCATGCTGCTACTGGATTAGCATGTTTTATTGATGTTCCAATTCCAAGCTGGCGAGTACAAGATTGTTCAATAATTAGTCATATCATACGTAGTGGGCATCCTTCAGCTGCTTGAAAATTCTATTATTATATTCTGAAAATTTCGATCGAAGTGATAGAATCTACTGATTCATGAAAGTTTGCGTTATCCCAGGATCAGGATTTAAATGAAAGAACGATTGATGAAGACTCAATTTCTGTCAGAATGATGGGGAGGTTCGAAGGATTTTTTTCGACAAACCTGAGCTTTCTAACTGATCCCTATCATCAACCCACCCAATTTGCCAAAGCAAGGCCAATGGGAAGTCACGTGTCATATCAACAGCCATTACCTAACTGATGATCTAACGTCAAGATGTCATTCGACATAGGTTGAGTTATGAAGTATGCAACAGTTTTCTCAGAAAAGTAGAAATGATTTTTACTTGACTGTTGTTTTCTTTCTGAGTGTCAAGGTGTCACATCACCTTTCAATAACTAGGGTATGTAAAATACATGATTCTGAGGTCCTGTTTGGGAGGACTCTTGCATACAAATATCCGTAAGTAGGCTTATGAAAAATGAGCCTATTTTCCATGATTCTATTCGAGATTTGATTTGACCTAAAATTTACTACTAATTAATTAACGATGGCTATCCTATGCATTATACTATAATTTTTATTTTATCATTGTATTAATCTTATTGTCATCCTTATTGCAAATCTTCAAAATTCCACCACACTATTTTCCAGAAGGTGTGCATTTTAGAATCATATTTGCCAACTATAATTAACCTGGAATATGAAATTTGATGTTTACTTCGAATTTTTCATATTCAGTGACTAACTTCTGTGGAGTTTCTATGAAATTGATGTGTAACTTCTGATAGGCCTGCCTATTTGTGATAGAATTCAAGATACATCTCTCTATCTCTCACTTTTTGATAAGTCGATGTGTTAAAACTCAAATATTTCCAGGAATCAAATCTCCAAATTTATCAATATTTCAGAGATGTAATGTTGTCTCGAAGGGGTTGAGCATTAAATTGGGTCACAAATACATGAGATAGTGCTTCTTCAATCAGAAATAGCATCTTATTTCAACTAAAAACATGAATGCATTATTCAGGTTCATTCTTGCCATAAAATATCATTGCACTCGTATACTTTTAGAGCTATTTCTGGGCGTCCACCATTTGCTTCGCTGAAAATTGTCAATAATGGTTATTCCGTTGCAACTTCATCATCCATCGACGATGGTTGGAGTGACAGAAAACGCTGGCTGCGTCAATCCGTCTCTCATTTCACTTCGCAGAATACCCAAACACTGGTAGTAAGTTTTGAAGAATTGTTGTTTTAAGTGATTTACTGATTGATATTCAAGTATTCACTGTTTACAACTTTCAACATTTTTCCAGAACACAACCATAGCTAGAGCCCAAATATTGGTAGCGAGTTTGCAAAATAAAAAAATCATCAATCCTGCCGAACACATATCGGAATTATGCATCACTTCGATATTGGATATGATCACTTTCTCCGCAAGAGACCAGCAAAATCTTCAGCAAAACTGTTGTGTAAGTATTTTTCACGGCTTAGTGTGTTTCGATGATATGTTTGCAACATTGGTTATTCTTGGAACATTCTGCAGGTTTGCTCTTTATAGAATCGTTGGATCACTCAGGTACCGGCATCAGTGTAGGAATCGGGCCGGATCTGTCGATCCGAGCCCTGATTGAGCCCTGCGCTAATTTTCTATTCATAGCTCGGAGTCTGGCCCGCTGTCTGTTATTATCTAAAACCAAATTTCTTGCGCGGCATGAAGATATTCACTGGGACACATACATACATGTACATTCGAATCGAAATATTGCCAAAAATTAAATTGTCATTAAATCACAATTTCGAATAAAGTGAAGGAAGACAATAAGAACTATGCTTCATAAAGGACTTAAAAGGTTGAATCACGAAAGCAGAAATGCTGTGTTCTAGTAATCGATTTTCCGTGATCGTGGTAAGAATTTTCGGATTGAATGATTTTATCCCATATTTTGCGAGTTATTTTCATGAAACACCGGGTTCCCGAAAGCTTGAAAATATAAAACTTACAAAAGATTACCGGTGTGCTTGCAAAGCTACAAAATATCTTTATCTATACTGTGTAAGTTATTAGGAAATTCCTTTCAAATTGTTACTTCCTACTGAAAATGAGAGCCTCTAAATATTAAGAACACAGTCAGACCTATCACCTCGATCGTTTAATGACACCACACTCTCTGTTTTCTTGGATCGTTGTGGAAACAGATCCTTTCCTATTACTATTTTTTTATTTGACTTTTATTAATAAGTTTTTTGACAAAACCCTCTTGTAGCCACAATTTTTTGGAGAAGAAAAGGTCGATTTGATCATAGTGTGATTAGTCCAATGTTTAGTAGGAGCAAGAAATATTTCAGAGCAAAGTGGTGTATCACAATGCTCATAACATTAAATTAGAGCTAATGAATGCACTGACTTTCAAATACAATTTGGAAGGGAATCAGTAACCTTCCCGTGGTCCTCCTCGTAGATACCTATGCACATAGGGAAACTAATGCTGACACCTGACCAGAACCTTGTACAAAGCCAGACTGAAATAACGGATTCTAGAAAAACCACGAGGGTCTTCCCAACCTCGACTGTCTCCAATGAAATCGCCACATTCGAATGCCGATGCTGATATTTATACACCCTTATTTGACTCAATAGCCACAAAACATACAACCACTATGGCCTGGACATGACATGCATTGGATTGCAATCACATCTAGCACTCTACATGTAACTGTTGTCAACATTTGCAGGCCTCCTCGGACACCCTTGCAACATTTCAACTGTCACTATAGAAACTGAGGTTACTCCCGCAACAACAGTGGCTGAGAAGCACTCACAGAGTGGGTCTCCGAATGACCTAACCCTACTCTACGACAGCAAATAACCCAAAACCTTCAACACTGCAAGATGGAATTCACACCAATCCAGACGTTAATTTCGTCAGTAATAATCATTCCAGGTACCCTCTGGCAACTCTCCAGGCTATTGTCAATTTCACACGCTCTTACTACAGAACTAATGGTATTACACATCCGGTGCCTGTCACTCCTTCAGCAACACTCCCGAAACCGCGATGGTACTTCAAGAGAGCAGATTGGCCGAAGTTCAAATCAAAGCTGGCGATGTTGTTGGACGAACTCCCAGAAGCCAATAAGACAAGCCTGAATGACTGCTATATGAATTTCTGCGATGTCGTTCATCGTTCTGCGAAGGTCTCTACCCCACGAAGTAACATAAAGTCCTACATCCCTGGATGGGATGAAACATGCAAAGAAATCCTCGAAAGACTTCAATTGGCAACTGACATACATGTATCTGATAAGCAAGAAATCTCCACCAAACTGCTAGTTTATTTAGATCAGGAACACCGCAGTAAATGGCTGAAATACATCTCAGACGATGTCCTTTGTTTTAAAACATTTCAAAAACATGTTTTTAGACCTTTCTTTGTGAGACTTTTGCCGAAATTGACCAGTGAATTTTTTGACAATGATTTCTAATATTCGTCAGTTGAACGTTTAACTCGCATGCACTTACTTAATAGTACCACTGGCATCACTTTTAGACAACAACAAAACTGCTTACACCTCAATTCATTATGCAACAACAGAAACCACGTAATCTGACATTTGATTTTCAGATATTGCCATACCATTTGCCAGTTCACCAATTTATGCGCAATATTACAGACAGATTAGTAGAATTGTTAATAAACGACATTATTGCGACATCAAGTTTGTCAACAACTATTTAGGTGTACCAGAACGTTCTTTAAACCTGCTCTGAGTATCATTACCGGCAGGTCATCGCGGTTACAGCATGAAATCATGGTCAATACAAAATCTTTTAATTTTACCTATATCAATATTATGTCATCATCAAGTCATGTTGGAGTCATTGGGTCTTAGATTGAGAATTGTTAGTTAGATAGAGTAGTGAAAACTGTGCCCTACTTGCGACGGATAGGTACATGGATGGGTACATGTAAAATTTAGTATTATCAATAGGTACATGGATAGGAACATGTATAATTCAGTGTTATGAATAGGAACTTGTATGAGATCTGTTTTACTGGATAGGTACATGTGTTTGGTACAATCGGTTGAGTACACTGTGTTTCGGAACGTCTATGATCGAACTTGTGTGACTTGGTTCTGAGCACTTGGGTACGTACCGATAGACGTCCGTTGTTTGATTTTGAATGGGTTTGCTCAATTGCGACTATTGTGACTATTGAAACCATTGTAATCAAGATGAAACATTGATTTTCCTTTTACGTAGACAAACTAAGCTATAAATATGAGATAGTTGTTTGATGACATACATAATGATGACTAGTATCCCAACGTCGTGGGTTGTCGCAAGAGACCTTGGATATTCGTTCAAAGCTATATAAACTGTAACAAATGTCAGTGAAAATATCAACGCTGTTGATTTAGTTGATCGACTAATGGATCTAGATGAGCATGCTATGAATCACAATTTGGATCGTAGGTGGATAGAGGATTTCTCCATGCTACACTGCAATGATAGTGAAATTAGGAGGATCAAATTGGAACGATATGGAAAGAAGGAGACATCTGACAGTGTTTTAATAAAAAGTTCTCCCAATAAAAGTGACTTCAGAAGGAAATTAGAAGAAGAGACATTTAAATTATTATGTGAACGGATCTGCGTTAAATGTTTTAAACAGGAACGATCCCTTCTCTTTTTACCATGTTCTCATAGCGTTATGTGTTCTACATGTTATGTACCCTTTGAAACTTCATCTTGTCCCCTTTGTGATGAAGAAATATCTTCAACAGTCACTGTATATCGTGCATGATGAGTCATCATGCAGGTCTGTGATTGGTCACTATTGTGTCTTTGTGTGACTTTTCTATATAAGGAGGACATTGTACCGTTCTATTTCAAGCATAATTTGAGGCTAATACAATGTCAATCAGCATGTCGTTCACTACCAACATTCCCATTTCAATAATTTACCGAAGTCAACTCTTCACCGGCAATATATTTTATTCTGCCGTAAATATAACTGGCTATAAAGCGGATTTGGTGGATCTGATGGAGGAAATAGTGAAGTATTTCCGCTGCGGAGAGGACGTTGTGGTGCAGAGAATGTTAATGAGAGTCGTGAACAACGCTCTTACACGAGTTGCAAGATTTTGGCTCAATGAAGTATTTCGCCCACTAGCTCAAACGGAGATTGTACCGGAATACTCTCGCTGTTGGTGCAGCAGTATCCAACGGAAACTCAACACATGTCTCCATGACATTATCACCTCCAGCTACTATGACGAGAAGGGTGACAAATGTAAATTGGACTTATTCAGTGGACCGCCATCAGTAAGCATCAATGTGGCTGCTCAAGGACATTCTGAGGTAATCAGTTTGCGGGCATACTATGCCAATATTTTAAAGACTTTCCATTCAAAGCCCTGCTGTATGTGCTGCCCAATTTCAAAACATCTAATGAAAGACATTGAGCAGCTGATAACTGCTACAAATCAGACTCTAGCCGATGTGAGTGTATATCAGTTTCCCTCTACAACTTGTTAAGTGTTTTATGTAATTTTATAAGTACCAGCAACAAACTTTGTGTGAATGCTTGTAAACTTTTGTGTATAATGTTGTAAGTACTAAGCAAAAATTGTAATTGTATTATCTATTTCCATATTAGAATAAAAATGTCTGTAAAACGGAAGGCATCTTCTCGTCAATCGAAACGGTCCTTCAAACCTTCAAGTCAGTTTAAAAAGGCGTTGCGAAAGTTAAACAGGATACATGATAATAAGAAGAAGTGTAAATTGATTCAAAATTCAAGTGATGATTTCATTCTTGATTTAGCTTTTGCAATACACAAATGTCTACCTATTTACAAGCCTCTATTGAATGCTGGCTCTTTGAATAGCATAAAAAAGTTTTCAAATCCAAGGAGTAGTGATAAGAAAAGGCGAAACTTAATTCAGCGCGGTGGTGGTGGGTTTCTAAGTATGTTAAATGATATTGGAAACAGTATTAATGGTGCAATCAATAGTCCGCTTGGAAGGATTGCAGCAACTGCTGCAATGTTAATATAAGGTTAACGAATCATAAAGTGACACGTCATCACTTTGATTGATGAGTCATATATAGGTGTATATAAAGAAGACGCTTTAATGATATTTTATCACTTTCAAGTGACAATTCATTTGCGCTGGTTGAAAGCTCCGAATTAGTACTTGTTGAAACATGACTCAGAAAATGTATACAATCAGAGAGGAAGGTGACGCTTTTGAGCAAGATCTCTTGAAGCTTCGTCCGACACGAAAGGTGCAAGGGATTGGAAATACATTCTACTTTCAAACCTTGAATTATGGTGATGATGGCTTTTATCTTCAAGTTCCATTCTTCCACAGTAATGGTATGTCTACATCAGGGTATAGCAATATGAGACAAATGCGAGTGACTTTTCCAAAATGGCAACAGGTGATTCTTAAAACTATTGACTCTTTCGCGAAAGAATGTGTTGAGCTGCCTGAAAGTGCTCCCACTCATTGGAGAAAGGCATTAGAGGAAGGAGTTGGCTACAAGGAATTGCCGGAATTCGATACACTGTTTTTAAAACTATCGGATCATTTTCAAGCATTCGATCTCTTTACAAACGCGATGGAATGTGAGGATCTCAAACGGGGTCGCCATATGGGCTTAGTGCACGTTACCGGATTTTATATTGGCTCACATGGTTCGACTGGTAAAGTCGCATCTTTACAAATGAAGGTTCTTCAACTAGTCTATGAACCACTACCAATTGATAAATGTTTAATTAACATTGATAAGACTGCTTCAAGTGATGGGAAGGAAGAGAGCAAAAAGCGAGGGCGGAAATCTAAAGATGGGAATCCTAATTGAAGTTGAAGCGGCAAGATGCTGACTTGAAAACTTTCTGTAATCCTAATTGTGATGAGGAAACACAAATGTTTTAATTTGTAAATGTAACTTGAAAGTTTCTATTCTGAATGTAAATAAACGTGATCTGGAACATGTGTGTTTTGTTGTTCTAAGCAAAATTAGCGGGATGATGAGTTTAATGTTAATGGAATTATAAGATGACAGATTTTCGTCTATTCACTGATCGCACAATGTGTGTCGCTGGACCAAGTCAGTCCGGTAAAACTACATTTGTAACTGAATTGCTACAATATAGAAATGAAATGTTTAACAAGGAAATAAAGAGAGTCAAATGGTATTATGGAATATTTCAACCACAACTACATTCTGCACTTCGCCAGAAAGGTTATGAGGTGAAGCAAGGGTTGCCATCAACTGAGGATATCAAATCAGGTGACTTACTAGTATTAGATGATCTATTACGAGAAAGCAAATCTTCAAAGGATGTAACTGAAATGTTCATTCAAACTGCACATCATAGGGAAGCTTTTATTATCTACATCACCCAAAACATCTTCGATGGAGGGAAGGAGCAAAGAACTAGAAGTTTGAATACACATTATTTGGCAATATTTAAAAATCCAAGAGATAGCAGTCAGATACATCATCTCAGTAGACAGATATTACCTCAACAACCTAAAGTACTTTCAAAAATATATGAAGATGTAACAAAGAAACCACATGGTTATCTATTTATTGATCTAACCCAGGAATGTCCGGAACGACTTCGATTTCGAACAAATATCATACCTAATTCCGCTGAACCAATGACAGTTTTCTCGGTTCACAGTTCGTTTTAAGCAGTGTACTTTGTTGCCTTATTATTTTCAAACATGTCGTATTCAAAGATGGTAGTCATTCCTCAAGAGGAGTATGTACAATTGACTACATTACAAAGTGCACAGGAAGTCAAAAATATAGATCAACCTATTACGAATCAACTTAAGGAACTAACACAAAAGGATATGGAAATTCAGAAGATTAAGGATCCCTATCGACGAATGCAGTTAGCAGCTGAAAACATTGACGAGAGGCGACAGATTCGTGACAAGTTGCGACGATTTATAACCTTGTCAACACCTCGACCATATCGTGTGCGCGCTGAGCGATTATTTGACTTCATTGATCCACATGTGAAGTTCAATGAGAGAGGGGAGATAATAGATGAAACAACTGGTGATGTTATTAGAAATAGTCACATAGATGACCTTCTACAATATGCTGTCAGAGATGTAAGGCGAAAACTAGGTGCACCACAAGGGTGGACATATTTTCAGAAAATTTTATCTGATCAAAATGTACCTCACAATATTATTGGAGGACCGACTGTGAATGAATTGGATAAGGGTCACTTACAAGATGGATCAAAGAGTAAAACACCCACGATGGCGGTCAAGCGAGAGCTTCATGATCCCGATGATCTGCAACCAAAAAGAGCTACTAGGCGCTCAATGCGTGTTGCGAAGGAGTATAGTAAATATTAAGCAAATATGAATTAAGCCTTGCCTCTCTCATATCATGTCGTTACAAAAATTTTGCTGTTGTTTGAAATCTGCGCTCGAAGGTAAAGCAGAAGAGGGCATGGAGGTTGATATCAATTGTGTTAGCAGTTGCTGTGCGAGTAATACGCGTGCAAATCAGAACAAAGACGATGAGTACAGCAGTGAAACTCAGAAAGATTTATTACGACTTAAATCATCCCGCAACTTTCAGTCGTCCGGAGGTTCTAGCTCGTGCAGCAGGTGTGGGAATAGAGAAAATCAAGAAGTGGTTGAGGAGTCAACCGACTTACACTCTTCACAAAAATGCGAGAAAGCTGTTTCCAACAAGAAAATATGTTGTTAAAAATATAGATAGTCAATGGCAAGCGGACTTGGCTGACATGCAACAGATATCACAGTACAATGATGGCTATAAATACATCTTAACTGTAATAGATATTTTATCTCGCTATGCTTGGGCACGTGCGCTGAAATCTAAACGAGGACCAGAAGTTAAAGCGGCTTTTCAGAGCATTTTCGATGAGGGGCGTGTTCCGCAAAGAATACAGAACGATCAAGGGAAGGAATTCGAAAACTCTCATGTTCGAAGTCTCCTTAAAAGTCATAATGTGGAATTGTTTAGTGTCAAAAGTGCTTATAAAGCTGCCATGGTTGAGAGGTTCAATCGCACACTGAAGACAAAAATATGGCACTATTTCACTGCAAAAAATACACATGTTTGGGTAGGTGAGCTGCAGAAATTTGTTAAGAATTACAATGAAAGCTACCATCGAATCATTAAGATGAAACCAGTTGATGTTACCCCAGATAATGCGATGGATGTATGGCTTCGATTGTATGATAAGAAAGCGAAAAACATTTCCAATGAAAAGAAAATTAATGTTGGTGAAAGAGTTCGGATTTCAAAGGTTAAGTCTAAATTTGAGAAGGGGTATCTACCTAATTGGACTGAAGAAGAGCTTTTTGTGGATGAAGTAAATACAAAATTTAGACCCACCATGTATAAATTAATAGATTACCATGGCAATCCAATTGAAGGAAAATTTTACTCTTATGAATTGCAAGTAGTAGACAGAAGTGAAGAGGTGTATATGATTGACAAAATAATTAGGAGGAAAGGTCATGGCAATCAAGGGAAATATCTAGTTAAATGGAAAGGATATCCTGATTCATTCAATAGCTGGATAACGCACCAGGATCTACAAAATGTGGAGGTGGGAGACACTCGTAACTTTTAAGCTAATATAGCATGTGACTTCTTCCATATATGAGTTTAACATGTCTACTAACTTCAACATCGTTCTTCCAAGCAATAGCAACCCCAAGATATTCCCAAGTAACGAACCATCTCTATACTCTGTTGAATTCGCTAATCCAATTACTCTGCATGGACCCCATGAAGTTGCTCTAACTGAAATTAATTATTACAACGATATCAGTTTGCTAAAGAACAACTATTTTGAATTACATAAAGAAGTGCGAGAGAAGGATGATTGCTTTCGCATATTTCAAAATAGTCTACATAGTACATGGGCTTTTCATCATCTAACTTTACATCCTTTTTCAACATCTTTACCATCTGTCCAAAACATGATTAAAATTCAAAAGGCATTTGCAACGTCAACTATTGATTCTAAGGTTCCCACAATGAGCTTGCAAGATACAGAAAAGGAAATCGGTAGAATGTTTGAACGAATAAATGATCTCTTCAAGCTGACTTTGAATAAATTCTACAAACCAGTCATAAAGGGGTCAACAAAATTGATGAAGGAAGGGAAGCATGTTCTTCTTGTATTAGGTAAGGATTTGAGTCATACTTTTGGGTATTCCAGAACAGTTTTCTCATCAAGGTATTGGTACAATGGACGTGGGTGGAATTCGGAGAGGAAAGCCACTGATTTTCAATGTAGAATTGTGCCATTGTATGCATTACAAAAAAGGAGCATCCGAGTAAAAAATAAATTTGAGGTCATTAGAAGTGTTGAAGACTTTGCAAGAACGTTTCAAGGATCAGTGCCAGAAACGTTAATGACTTGTGAATATAAGAAAGAGAAAGTAACTTTATTTACTGTTGAAACGGAGGCAGAATTTATTGTTTTTACTAAAAAGACACCATTGGAAAAGTCTGAGTCCGCTGTTATTGAATTCGGATCTGAAATGATTGGGATGTTTAAGGGCCTTGAAAGAGCACCTTGGTTGACAGAATTAAATGATACATTCAAGGTTCAATTGTCCTCTTCTAAACTCAAAGCATCAACAAATGCTTCATGGGATATCCACGTATACAGCGAAGACATATTGGGTGATGAATTGTCTACTTCCAGTGAACTTGTAAAAAGAGTTAATTTGAACATTGAAAGCTTGAAAACGCCATCTGAATTGTGTACAAAGTTAAATGAGTTTGGTGTAGATTACCTTGATGCAGATGAATATCACTTTTCTTATGACACACATAAGAAACGCATGATTCTAAAGGTAGGGAAGAACTCTCTTATCAAGCTGGATAGCGTGTTAACGACCACATTGGGATTCTCAAAATCAACTTTTTATGAAGGCACATCAATAGGCGATACAGCCCCATCACTAGAGCGTGATATAAGTAACTTATACGTCTATTGTAACATTATTGAATATACAAGGGTTGGCGACATTGAGGCCCCACTCCTGCGCACATTTCCTCTCTCATCCGTAAGGAAGCAACTAATCAATCGGGAATTTTTTAACACAATGTATCTACCAATCAGCCGAAATTTCATCAATAGAATTGACATATCAATTCATGATGACGCAGGAGAAGTAGTACCGTTCTGTGGTGGTGTTACTGTTTTGACCCTACATATTAGGTCACGAGAATAAGGCTTTACGCTATTGTGACTTCCATAGTTATTCAATAGTCATAATGACAGGCATTTACAGTAGCCCATCATATCAGAGCGGCTGTCCCGTGTTTGTTGGAGGCAGACGACAAGTTGGAGGAGGCATATTTGGTGCACTAAGACGTATGGTTCTTCCAACACTCAAAAAGTATGGCGTACCAATCATGAAGCGTGTTGGAAGCAGGGCTTTAGATTTTGGTGCAAATGTTGCAGCTGATGCGCTTCAAGGTGAGGATATCGGTGAATCTATGAAAATGCGCGCGCAGCAATCTGCCATAGACGCATTAGATGATTTAACAAAGACGAGACGTACAGTTCGGAAGAAGCGTAGGAAGTCAAGACAAGTTGGATCCGGTCGAGTTACTAAGCAAAGACGCAGGAAAAATAAAAAGCCGACTAGAGCAGCACGTTCTAAATCTAGACGTCGAGTGAAAACAAGAAAGCGCAAACGAAATTCCACAGTGACTAGAAACAAGTCAAAACGAAGGAAGACAACATATTTGTAAAGCTAATACGATGAAGAGTATCAATTCGGCTTTGTGTTTCTTCGATTCTCCCCCTCATCAGACAGACATCATCTCCTCAACAATGGCAGACATAGTCCCCACAACAAATATCGATGGTAACCAGCAGCCTATTCAGTTTGATATACCTGCCAATCCTCAATATTATATTGACTGTCAATCCATTGATTTAGAGTTGTGTATACAAATTAAGAAGACTGATAGTACAAATATCGATTCATCCAAGGATAAAGTGGGATTAGCAAATCTTCCTATTGCCAGACTGTTCTCAGATGTGTATCTAATATTGAATGACAAACAGATTGAAGGAGGAGATCGAGCATATCCATATGGAGCATATATACATACAATGACTCAATTTCAAAAGCAAGCTAAACAGTCACACTTGCAAGTTTCTTGGTGGTATGATGATCAGCAAGGGAAATTTGATGATGTCTCAAATACAGGGTTGAAAAGACGAATGGATTTAACAGCGGATTCAAAGGAATTATACTTGAAAGGACCCGTCTATCTTGATTTCCTTCGTCAATCTAGATATCTGCTATCACAGGTTAAAATGCAAATAAAATTTATTCGTGAAAATCCTGAGTTCACGTTAATGGCTTTTGGAGCTACAAACTATCAAGTCAACATAAGTAATGCCGTGCTCAATGTAAGGCGAGTAACAATGAACCCGTCAGTCATCAACGAGCATGCGACAGGATTGAGGAAAAACAATGCAATATATCCAGTTAATCAGTGTGTTGACAAACTTCACAATTGGTGCGGGATCATCCTCACATGCCTACCCAAATCTTTTTCTCACTGCAATGCCAATGGCGGTGTATATCACATTTGTGGAAAATGAGGCATTCATTGGTGCTTTTTAAAAGAATCCATTCAATTTCCAACACTTTAATGTTAGCAAACTAGCACTCTATCAGGATGGGAAATTTGTATCTTGCAAAGCATATGAGCCTAATTTCAAAGATGGTAAATTCGCACGTGAATATGGTTCTACTTTCACCGCCCTCAACATGTTTAATACAGATGATTCAAATGGAATTACAATAGATATGTACAAGAATGGCTACTTCTTCATTATGTACAACCTCACAGCAGATGCAGATCTAGGTGGTGAAAGCGTAGGAGTTACAAAGCCTGGAAATCTACGACTGGAGGTATCATTTGAGTCACCTTTGAAGAAAACAATCACTTGTCTCATTTATGCTATCTATGATAGCAAAGTTGAGATAACAAGAATGAGAGACGTGACTGTCAGCTATCAGAGATGAGTAACTTAAGCAACATAGAAATCTTGAGGAAAATGAGGAAAGCTCATCCCTACTCCAAGACAATATTTCTCAATGTCTTTTCTAGAGATAATTTACCTGATTCAATTCCTTTCTATCCTTGTTCGCTTATCATCAATACGGATACCAACAATCTTCCCGGAAAACATTGGATTTCTGTATACATCAATCGTTATAAAGTTGCCGAATATTTTGACTCTCTTAATCAACCTCGTTTACATGATATCGCATTATGGATGAACAGGTTCTCCTGGACTGTTAGGAAAGTGACATCGTTCCCACTTCAAAGTAATACATCTCTAATGTGCAGTGGCTATGTACTCTATTTTGTCAACGAGAGACCATTGAAAAATAACTGTAAAAGTGCTTTAGAACTATTTTCAAAAAACTGTGATACAAATGATGTAATTCTTACTAAATATGTCGAAACAGTTTTGAAATAAAGTTTTATGTTGCATCATTAACTTGCTCTCTTTTTTCCAAAACAAGGGTTTATAAGGAAAACAAAAACATATTCTTATTTCATTATCTATTCACATATATACAAAATCTACAATTTGGTTTTCATGAAACATTTTTTCAAATCACATATGATGGGAGGTACATCACTTATGTCTTTGATGCCGGTTATCACAATCTTTCCATTATGGAACACATGAACATGATATGGATGCCAGTTAGTCAATTGAGCTGCTGGAAATAACTCCACTTCATAAGTTAGATTATGTGATGATGTAACTTTACGGAAGTCATAGTGATAGTGTAATTCACATAACACGGTCATTGTCTTCACTTCCCAATCAGATAATGAATCACCAAGTAAATGTTCCAAAGTAAAGTGTAGATATGAGAGATCACCCTCCATGACCCTTCCAATACATTGGATTGTTCCATTTGGAAAGAATAGGATAGTGAGAGATTTATCCTTCCTCTGAATCCTCCATGTTAACATTGAGGGTCTTCCAATATGTAAGCTCGTTGTCGGCTTCAATTTGCGTTTTATCAGTAACCATTGTTTTCGGTTGGGTATATTCCTCTCGATCTCTTGTAGATTGAGTTTTGACTTTGCTTTTGCAGTTAACATCCGATTTACAACTTCCAACCGTTTGATGTCCTCCATCTTTAATGAATGACGTTATCTGTGGTAGTATCTCCCTTTTAAAGGTTTCCCATGTGACGTCACTGAAACGAAAAAATCGATATTCAACATCTTCCCGTTTTGGTGAACAGACGTATAGTTTGACTGATGAATCACACTTTATCCATACCTTGTCATCGAGAGGAATCTTGATCCGAGTCTTATGGTTGTCAATGAGATCCGCAAAGTCTTTCAGTGAAGGCAATGAGTCAATACTAATGCAAACGCCACGATGTTTTCGATCACTATTTGCTATAGAATGACGAAATGCTATTCTTTTAGAATTTGTTATGTGAACGTTTTGAACGTCACTAAGTTTCCATGTTCTAATGTAATGAGGCATGTTCCGAAAGCTATGTTTCAAATTTAGGTTTAATGTTTGCCTAAAGTTTGTTATTTTATTAGCTCAACAAATCGGAATGATGTTGAGTACAAATTCTTCACATATTCATTCACATTAGGACTACCTATTTATTAGTAATCATTTCTACATATCGGAAAGATGTAAAAATTTCAATTTTAGTAAGACTACTTATGTATTAGTAAGTGTTGCTACATGTCGGAAGATGCAGCAATCGCAAGATCTATTACAAGTGGAATATTGTATTGTTTTTTTCTTAATTTAGACTTATACTACATCACCTGTGACAGGAAGGCATCTCCTTCTCTTCGACGGTGGGGGAAGACCTAGGCTGTAGTGTCCATATGGTAATGATAAATTTTTATCCAGCCAACAGCGCTTATCCTCCCAAAGTGAAAGACCTCGCTTCCTAAATGATTTTGTGCTAACTATGTGATTTTGTGAATTTATAATTGTCATATCTTCAGTTGTATCATTCTCACTATAATAGACACTCCTATAGTCATTATGTTTCAATTTTTTAACTGCTGCTCTCTGAATTCCTTTTGCACGTTTGATGCTATGATTCGTAGAGTCTAGATATTTCATTGAATACATTTTCGGTTTTAGTAGGATCATTTCCTCAAGCAACTTTCCAGCACACTCATCCTTAAAACAACCTAATCTAGCTTTGTTTGTAGTTGAGTATAGTCGGTGATGACTGTCATAGTTTGAAGAATCAAACTTTTCACCGAAGTATAGAAGTATATCTTCCAGACGGACAGATGGTGATGTGTATAAACATAGGAAGAAACTGTCGGTATCACCTCCACAAAGCCGCGTTCTATTTATCAGTGGACACCCTTTTAGATCATTGCAATATAATTGATACATTTCCAACCTACTATAGTCAAGTACTGCTTGACCAACATATATTAATTTATTTAAAACTATTGAAGGTTTGTACATTTCCATACCAACCAGATCTTCATCAAATATTTTATGTTGAACATAGAGAAGATGATTTGACAATTTCAGTAGTTGTTTCTCATTGTTGACTAGTTTAAATTTTTTCCTTCTCCTTACATTTTCCATTGTTTTACCATATAAAGAATTATTTTTCAATTTGTAGAATGACTTTTCGAAGTCAGTGTTTGATTGAGCCCTCTTTTGAGAGTTCATATCAATGTATGTTTTTAACCAAGGCTTTTGTGTGAATTTTATGCCACTATGAATCTTCTTGATTCTCATGTCCATGGTCAAGTAAAATTTTAAAATTGAGTAGTGGACTACATAATTTTCCCTATCAAATTGATGGAGCAGAAGTTTCTTGATAGAAGAAAAATGTGTATTTGGTCTTACTTTTTCATATAGATTTTTCATATAGTGTGAAAACATTCTCTTTTCAATCATCTGCATTTCTGGAGCTAATGGGAAATCGGCAGTGTCATCATGAATGGCTGCAGGATACTCTAAATCTAAATCAAAAATGTAGCCGATTTCACCATCATCATCTATATTTTGAACATTTTCTTCATTTAAAAAATTATCTAATTCCCTTTCATTCAACCATTTGAAATTTGAGTGGGGTAGATTTCTACTGAGTGAAGAACCGTAAATGTTATTAACATCTAAGTAGGTCAAATGTCGACTTTCATGTGTATTATTTCCTAATTCTTCAATGCGTGCACGCGCTCGGTGAATGTTGGTGAAAGTCATACCCCCTCTAATTCCTCGTTCAAATAGATTGTACATATTTTCATCTTGTATGTAGTGTGGGGATCATTGGAAGAGAAATTTAGTGCTGAGGTAAAGCTAAGATGTGGGAGACTGACAAAATGTACAGGGTCGACTTCATCCTCACGTTGACTCAATGCTCTAAACACTTCAAATATGTCTGCCAACAATAAAACATCTAACTTCAGATATGCCAGCATGTAATCACCAAATGTGCTACAATTAAATTCAATCCATGCCTTGTTAGCGTGTTCATATTCACTATCAGAACCGTGCTCACGAGTAAGATCATTATAGAATTCAAATTGTGGTGGTAGACAGTCTTCCGTCAACGTGTTTAAGTTTTTGAAGTATGAATATGGAAACACTCCCTTCTGATATAAAACATTATCACTTAATTGTGGAAATTCTACCCTTAATGTCTCTGCATGCTGATACGTTTGCAAGCCCTTGGCTAATTCACTCAAGGATGTACTTAGAAATTGATATGAGTCTAAGAATTTTAGTTTAAAGTATACTGTCTTCCCTTTGTATTCATTTACAGGGACACTGGCGGATAAAGTTATATATTTTTCAGCAGTTGCTGCTACAATATCAAATTTCCAAGATTTCATTCTTCCAATCGCTTTATAGCAAACGATGTGACTATCATAATTTTTAAAATTGTGGAAAAATATGGGGAGCTCCCGTCTGTTAAGTCTTAACCGGAGATTGCATTTCCTACATAATGTTTGCCTATATCGTCCGGTGATATGATCATGATCACGAACTTTTATGACTTCATCGCTGAATTTCGATTTATATTTGTTGCAACATTCTGCATTCTCATGGCGTGCTTTTTCATCCGCTGACAGTGACATTGGCTGCCTAGTTGTTGAACATTGGTTGTCATATAAGTCTTGGGCTACAGTTTCTAAGTGGTGCAAGAAACCAATAATGCAATTTTCTCCCTCAAAGAGGTAATACTTGTTTTCAAATTTTGATTGAAGGGCATTATGCCAGACATGATAAGCTCCAATGGCCGCAGGTTTATGTATTTTATTATCAATGTAGCACTCTATATCTGCATAAATTACTAAAGGAGGACTTAGTTGATATTCCATGCTACTTGTTAGTACTTTTAGATCCGATGGCATTTTTTCTATTTGTGCTTTTCCTCGAATACAAAACTGGAAGTGTCGTTCTAGTGTTGTTTTATATGTGAATGACTGAGTGCATCTTTCGCAGAAGTATTTATGTCTTCTTAAAGTTCTCCTATACAATCTTGACAGCTTTGGAATTCCACAATAGTGTGCTGCTCCATTGTTTAGAATTAGCAAAATATTAACCGTTTGCCTACCAGTAAAGTTACTATTCTAACGAACACCTTTGAGTCCATTTTCATAAAAGTGAATGTTAATTTTAATATCATTATTTTTCTCAAATTTTGGAATATCTTTGATTGATACTGGTGTGGAAATGCCTTCCATATTTAGCTCAGATGTCCACTCACTATATGATTTTACTTCATTCCTTGAATAAGGTACTTCATTATAATGCAATATTGATAAAACTGCATATAGGAAGCAATCATTTGCATTTGAATTAACATTAATGAAAGCTTTAGAGTTTTTAAACTTCTTTGGTATAGGAAATGATTGTCCACCTGACAGTTTTGGACTTGTTATTACATTGAACTCTATATTTTGTACATCATCTATAATCCAATTGCTACCCTTTTTTGTGAAGGCTTCAATATGATTTATTAGACTATTTAGATGATCCTGAAACCAAGCATCATAGTCATAAATATAGTTTGAGGATGATGAGGTAAAGTGTGCGAGAAAAGTTTCTTCTTCTTGAGGATTAGAACGGACATAACGAATTTGTGCAATCAGACGACCGCGCAATTGATAGCTCCTTAGTAAGTCAGACACTAAATTCCCTAACGTGGAACGCATGCTTTCTAAGAATGATGTTATGTCCACAGTAGGTGTCGTTGGTGTGATATCATACACACGTGCATGGCCATTGAGTGCGCTTTCGCTGAGACTAACAGTTCCATAGTTATTATGCACATTCATCTCACTATTTGTATTATGTACATTCATATGCTGTCGAAATCTACTTATAGAGTTATAAGTTTTGCCACACCGAGAGCAGTATTGCATAAAGTTTTGTATGTTAGTTGAAGCGCTGGCTGTTGGCTTAGAAGTAGATCTATTTTGATTATTTGAATTTGACTCTGTTATGCTATCATTCGGTTTATTATTGCATACAAGTTTATGTCTCTTAAGATTATCTATCCTATTCGTCTTATTTGGACACTTGCTACATTGATACGTTTTTCCTAACTTACAAAATTTTTCATGACGTTGCAAATTGCCTATGAGAGTAAATACTTTTCCACACTTGGTACAGACAACCATGATTATTGATGAGGATTGAAATTAGCAAGCCCTTATATACATCTATCATCCTATGACGTCAACGTTATCACTAGCCAATAGCTTATGTTCCCATCTGATGCAAAGAGAAAACATAAAATGTTTGATAATTTCTTTTTTCCTAAATGAAGAAAGATAAAAGTTAAAGTTAAAGTTTGGCACACTTTACAATTCCGCTGTGATTCAGCTTCAAATGACTGCATCCTTTTGCGCAGACGCTGAAGTCGTTCATGTGAGTCAGTCTCACTTTTCTTATTCCATTGTTTATACACTCGATGTGCATTAAAGTTTCTTTTTCGTGGATACGACTATTTGAAACCTGGGAGGCCAACAGGAGATTGGATTGTGTGAGATTCCTCACAGATTCAATTAAGCCTCTGTTCTCCTCCTTCATTTTCTTCTCCCGCTCCTCTGCCTGCTGTAGGCGCTCCTGGCAGAGACGGAACTTGCTTTGCATATCCTCTTCTGTCGAGGTTGCGTGCAAGTCAACGTTATAATCCCGCACTGGGAGAGGAGCCGTCACATCCGACGTTGGTAGAGCTGCAACTGGGGGAGGTGTTGTGGGAAGTAGTACTGGGGAGGAAGGAGCTGCACCTGGCGTCGGTAATGGGTTCGGAGAAGATACCGGCAAGGGAAGACGTGCAGGGGATGATGGAGCCAAGCAGATCATTGGGGACGGCGGCAGGCGGACACTCCAGCTCGGGGATGCCCGGATGTTGCTGAAGGAGACCTCCTGTGATGCATGCATCACGGAGTCCTGTAAACGAAAAGAAACAATTGTTTATGAACTATTTGCAATTGTTAACATTTATCAAAATTAAAATTAACACTACGTATATTCAATTACATAAATTAAAATTAACTTGTTGACATTTATTAACTCCAAATGTGAATTTCACATACCTTCACCTCGATTGTCCTTCGATTGGATCCACCTTCATCCTCCGAAAGAACCATCGAATCATTCTAGAAGATAAATTGATCTATTGCAGATTAATAAATTTATACTAAAAGCGGGTTTCTAAATTACAAGGGAAAAATTCTATGCTCATGCAGTCATCTAAGCATTATACTTAGATTTGCAACCGAATTATCATCATTGGATGAGGATGTTGGAGACGACGTGGTGGAGACGTCATCAGATGATGAGGCATCATCAGACATTGATGAATCGCCCGATGATTCATGAATGGAGTAGGGCCTCTCCTTGTTATCCTCTATGGATGTGGTGGTCGCCGGCGTAGACAGAAAGCTCCGCTGATGTCTCTTAAGGGACGGAGATCGTACAGCCTGCAGCAAAAATGTGATAATATTTTTATAACTAAATAGACATTAATGAGAATTAATATAGACATAGACTATATACATGTAAAGTTTTTTCCAGGTATTGTTGTCTGATATCGAATCGTAGACCATGAAAACCACACTTACGGGACTTGATATGATTTTCTTTTCCGGCGAATTCAACCGAGGTATTGCAGGATACCTTTCGACACTAGGAAACAGCTGAAAATAGAAATTTATGTTCAATTTCACATTAAGAAGTAACAAGCAAATTAATTTCTTACCTTTCGCAAGTTTTCCACCGCATTATTGTCTTCGAAACTGACTTTCAGCGGTCGGGGCACCTCACACTGAAATATTTATGAAATATTGATTTAATTTATGCACACGATTACTAACCTGAGTAAATGGAATCTCACATCTTGAACGACCAGTTTCTTCTGCACCAACACCTTGGCTTTCTTCGGTGGGGGCCTCACCATGTCCTGAAATGTGTTAACAACAAATTTATTTTAATCTAAAGGAAGCAGTACTTTTTGTCAACTGTGAGTCAGTTGTCCGTTCAAGTTAGCATTTAGAATTGACTGCACTTACCTCAAAATCACTCAAAGTCTCATCAATAAATTCTCGAGACTTGGGGACTTTCTTAGGTACTCGGGACTTGGGGGCTTTCTTTGCCTCAGGCTCGTCCACCTGTGGGAGCACGCCTTCAGTCGGCCTTTCCTTGTTAAATAGCCTCTCCAATTTCTTTTTCTCTGCATTGGAGGTAAGGTTGATGCCTTTCCGGCCATTCTGTTGGGCACAGGGAGTATGTTTGGCAATGAAGGCCTTTGCTGAGTCGCTGTTTACCTTGTCGTTGCTCCTCTCATATGTCTTGCAGGTTAAACAATAGAGGTATGTGAAATCCTGTTTGAATGTGCAGTCTTTGTGACCACTCTTGTTGGCATGTCGAACAGGTAGTCGGCATGTTTCACAGTAGTGAAAGATCAGCCGTTGTCGCGCAATACTTTCATGTCGGACCATTTCTAAACAGGAAAAAAATTTGATTATAATTTAATCTCTTGTTAAACGAGAACGCATTTATATACCATCAACAAAGCTCTATTAAGTGCTACTTTCATATTGGAGAAATCTGAGAAAGAAATAAAATTTGAAGTTGAAATTGAAACCGAAAGTCGAAAATTAGATATTTATTCGAAAAGGGTTTGCTCATAAGAAGAGTTGAAATTTGGAAACAGCTGATTTACTATTATTTAATTTCGAAATTAATATAATAGAATGAAAGTGAAATTTCGAAAATTTCAACCAATCCTCAATTTGTTTAATTAAACAAGCTTGAATTTCATACATCTGTTAGCAGATGACAGACTAAATATTCAAAATGGATGAAGGCTTTATTTAGGTATCTTTTTATTTATTTACAAACTGTGAAAATCTTGTTGATTCAAATACACTTACATTTAAACTGATATATTCATGTCTCTCGCTCAATGACTTAATATAGGATGAAAAATTAAAAAAAACATGGTTAATAATATAACATAAAGGGTTCCTATCCTAAAACCCAAGCTTCTATATTTAAAGCTATTTGGTTATAAAAACTTAATAATGTTCCTACTCCCGAATATCCTATAAAGTAGCACAACATGACAATGAAACTCACTTCAGAATTGTAATAAGAACCGGAGAACGGAGGAACGAAGAGCGACGTCTCCTATGGACACTGAATTATTTGAAAATGAGTGAAAATTTGTTGTGTGCAACTTCTTTATATATGAAATTGACAAAGCAACTATGAACAAAGACCTTATGACATCACATCCTGAAATTGGTACGGTCAAACAAAATTGATAACTCAAACAAGAAATGGAACAGCTGGTTTATTTTTAACCTTAGAAATGGAAGTGCCATCATATGTGTTGAAAGATTTCTACATGTAAACAGTAGAGTGAAGTCAAAGTAATATGAACTGATGGACTGATATATTATTTGATATACATGTTATTATTAATAGTCATATAATGATTCATATTTGAAGATATAAAACGTGTGATTTGAATAGAACAGTAAAATTTGAATAAAGCGCTAAATTTCGAAAATTCAAATTTCGCGCCAAAATTCGATTAATCAAATTTATAGACTTTTTCGAAAATTTGAAGTTCGCGCCAAAATTCAAATAATCAAATTAAAATACTAGGGTTAGGGTTAAGGGTTAGGGTTAAGGGTTAGGGTTAAGGGTTGGGGTTAAGGGTTAGGGTTAAGGGTTAGGGTTAGGGTTAGGGTTGGGGTTAGGGTTAGGGTTAGGGTTAGGGTTAGGGAAGCAAGAAGAGTATCTATGGCACCCGGAACCCATGGGGAAATAAATTTTCCCTATAATCCGAAAAATTTCGAGGGCGCTAAGCGCCCGAGAAATTTTGAGGCCCCCCCCCGCCGTGTATGAAGTGTATGAAGGTCAAAGGTCAAGGTCAGGACTAAGGTCAAGGTCAAGTGTAGAGGTTTGTATATTATGGTCATTTTTAGTTGTAAAACTTTAACTTTGAAAATTTGTAAACTTAGTCATTTTTGTAAAAAAACTTGGAATTTTTTCAAGTTGCATACAGATGCACACAACTAGGATTTTTTCATCAAATGGGTACATACAATATATCATTCGAATGCTCTTTTCATGCTGATTCTAATGGTGTATTGTATGACACATGTATGACATATAACTAGAGACCTACATGTCTTTAAAGAATGGGCTAAAAACTTAGTGAATTTAAAAATCTAACATTTGTCTGCTTGCATACAGTTGCATGCAACTAGGATTTTCCCATCGAATAGGTACATACCTTATATCATTCGAAAGGTATTTTCATTCTCATTCTTATGGTGTCGTGTATGACACATGTATGATATCATCCTGGACTGCTACAAGCATTTTAAAATTAACAACATAACTGTTTCTTTAAAAGTTATATGTTCCTATTTATTTGAAGTTGAAGTCTTCATATTTGATTTTTTTGTTTCAATTCAGTTATTTAACATCATTAATTGTAGATAGTTATTCCCCTTTCCCATTCAGACCTTAATTGAAGACCGATTTGTGAAATGATAAAACAAGTCTGTTCATATATACAAATGAATATTAAATGAAGAGATTAAGAAAAAACACACTAAATGTCATCAAGGTAAGGAAAGGGTACAAGTTTTTTCAAGTCCACTTGCACATGGATCCTGGTCTTTTTAGGCGCACAGGGACAGCGACGTGGTGTGTCAAGGTTGATGACCGAAAATTCGAGAGCGGTTGGGAGGTTCCGCTCGTTCGGCTCCATTCGCATGAAGACCCGTTTCGTGTGGTATTTTTTCGGCGCGTTCTTCACTTTGACAGTGACCCTTCCATAAAGTGGCGTTCGCATGGACTTCTTATTCATGTGACGCATCGTCTCGATTGATACGTCACTATCATCACTCGAGTAGTCGGGTAGTCGGGCGATGCAGGGGCTTGGGTAAACACCACCGGCTCGCTTGGTGTTGTCGATCGCTCCATCGGAGATTGGGGAGGTGTATTGTTACGTTCCACTGGCGAAGTGGTACGATCAGCAGTACCGTTCTCAACTGCGGCTTCCTGTTTGCGATCCATTATGACTTGTAGATTTAAAATAATTGTAACTTGTAAACGTGAGGATTAGAACCTTTGATAAGAATTGGTACAAACCTCGGACTTATATACTTTTTAAACAAAGGAAATCCTAACAGCCAATCAGAGAGGTACCGAACTTCCCTAAAGAATATATAACTATATAAAGGATGTCATTGTTCCAAACTGTTAAGTACTTATCCTCAACGTTCCATAACAAGAAGCATGTCCTCAAAACCATTATTTTATTTTCAAAATGACAGCCAGGTTATTATGGGAGGTCAGTTGGACATGACCATGCATCTCTGTTGCGGCTGCAAAGTGGCCCTGTGGAAAACCTTGACTGTGTCAGCACTTCAAAGGCGGAGTGGACTACCAGTGAAGTGTCCGGTACACGAGTGTGACCATGACTTTAGCAACAATCAGACATTTCATGAATGGTGTGATGACTTCCTGAAGATCATGGAGTCGCCTGAGGGACGTGATCTGTACCCATCATTTATTTTTAATGCATGAATTAAACTTACATTGTAAATCTCTTGTCTTTTTCATTTTAAACATAGTTCTGGAATTGGTTTTCGTATTGGGGAGCAACTAAATCATAACTGCACAGTAAAGTTTCACATCTAAATAGTGCTACATTTAAAATAATTGTCACAATAGTCGCAATTGAGCAAGCCCATTCAAAATCAAACAACGGACGTCTATCGGTACGTACCCAAGTGCTCAGAACCAAGTCACACAAGTTCGATCATAGACGTTCCGAAACACAGTGTACTCAACCGATTGTACCAAACACATGTACCTATCCAGTAAAACAGATCCCATACAAGTTCCTATTCACAACACTGAATTATACATGTTCCTATCCATGTACCTATTGATAACACTAAATTTTACATGTACCCATCCATGTACCTATCCGTCGCAAGTAGGGCACAGTTTTCACTACTAGATAGTAATCATTGATATGTATATAGTAATAAATCTGACTAGTGATGTACTGACAACTGTTCGGAAAGAACATGCAATGAACTTTAAATATTTTTTAGGTGTCTTCGATTATTAGAATATAATCAGTTTTTCCTGCCCGTTTTCAATAAAATACATATATCGCTGAAAATATAGAGATGTATTTTGCTGTTCCGGACGCATCGCATAAAATAACAAAAATAATTTTAAAAAAACTACCGTACCTGATTGCAGATTGAATTGGCCGATGTGCCGGGCTAAAGTTAATCCCTACCAAAGTTACTCCCCTGTAACTTTGGCCTAGGCTAAAGTTACTCTCCCAGTAATTTTTTGGTAAAAATATTTTTGTTTCTTTTTAAAGATTTCCATCAATACTGTACGTATGATTTCCACACAAAACTTGTTGAAATATAGCTTTATGTGTCGGAGAAACTACTATTGTCAGTAAATTAGGCTGCTAAAAGCTGTGTTTAGGCAGTCTTAGGTTCCACTAACTTAGGAATTCAAACTGCTATACTTTAAATTCGCGTTCCGACTTAGTAACTTCTTATTTCTGAAATCCAATTACAGATTCGTAACCGGCCGGCTTAGATTGACAAAGTAACCCTGATTTATATCAGAAAAATCGAAATAAACAAAGAAAACAGCGTCATAAAAAGGGAGTAACTTTAGACTGTTACAGGCCGGTTGAATAAAATCTACTTCAACTATAGAGCGTGTCAAATTGACTTATCAATTGCAGATCACGTAATTCAATGTGACATGGAGAAATAGTGACGACATCTTAGAATTGCGCCAATTATTTTGCACTTCGCTACTTCATGATTAACATTTTAGCAAGTAGTGGATATTGGCTGGTGATTGAACTCAGTAAAAACAATCATCAATATGATAACTCTAGGACTCGCTTGAGATTTGCAATCAGGAAGTTAATGAAATTTCAACTGGCATTCATTAAATATCACTTTAAACACGCTACTGGCAAATCGCGTAAGTTAGTGCGCCTGCAATGTTGAGAGATGTGAGCTAGGCCTGTTTATGATTCCTGATATTGGATGAAGTGGCAGCGATTCAAGTCGGTTCCCATTTTTCAACTAAGGTTGCAACTCAATATTCAATTATTCTATTTGCTTTGATCTATTGTGTTTTCGAACACCACAAAAATCGAAAGTTTTCTATGAGAATCGGCAGACGTGCTTTCTGCTGTCAACAGGCAAGAAGATGCGGACTATATTGAACTCGCCTGAAATTAGCTCCTTCTCCTTAAATTCGAATAAAATGCATACTTAATCTTATCAACTCCCGTTTTCTTTTACTTCCGGAGGAATTCAATGTTTATCTCAGCCATTCGAGATATTTAATCGAATAACTTCATATGAAAAATTCTGTCGAAATTTGACACACTCCCTATGACTTAGAATCCGACAGAGTTTGATCGAGCTGGTCACTTCTCATCTGGATGATATTCAATAACGACCGTTTGAAGGAAATCACAATGTATCTTTTTCGCATTGTTTAATATCTTTATTTTTATAGGCCCATTATTTTATATGAATGACATTATTCTAAATCATTCAAACCACAGCTATGCGATGTATTCCATCCCGACAAGCCTTTTTTTCAACGGTATGCCATGCGGGATATTTGAAGTGAAATTTGAAATGAATTTCACTACATTGCAACCTTGAACAACAGAACTCCCAATTCAATTTTTGTATCGATTTTTTATTTAATTCAAGACAACTCACAAAGACTGATGGTTGGCGATTCAAAGAGTTGTAGTTAGCTTATTTGAAAAGGATAGATGTCTGAATCATGGAATGCAATGTCCTCAACCGGTTTCAATAGCAGGTCAGAGAACTCCGTTTATATTCGTCAGGAAATTAAAAGAATTGAAATTACAATTACAAACAACGGGAGATTTTCCAAATGTACAGCTGTTGCATAACATGACCCATGAGGTGTAAGACAGCATTTTGGAGATAAGGATTTTGGAAGCAAAATATGGCAAGTCATATCACTTTCAAAAGACATGAATGATGTGATTGGTTCATGCCTGACTATCAAGATTTAAGCTCATAAAATCTTTGAAGGGCATGTTGCCAATCAATCCTTCATTAACTTATGAATTTTCTTCGATTTTTTTCATTCTTTGTATCAATCTGCATCGAGTAAGTTTTCACATAATTATTTGAAATGTCTTTACATAGATGCCGCAGATTGATAGAAATAAAGATGATGGCACTCATAAGAAGCAGCGTGATAAAGCCTAACAGTCAATTAACTGATTTGCGAGGTGAGCTCATTTTCTTGGAGTCCTGGTGTTAAAAAATTACTCTTCATGCTCCGAAGTTCGTGCTTTAAGACTCACGAGGTGATTGGGGTCCATTTGACGACTTCGTTGGATGAAAGAGTTGATTTTATCAAAAAGCCATGCTGTAAATGTTACATTGAAATACGAAAATACATTCTATAGATCCAAATTGTTTCGTCGATAAGTAGACAGCAGGCTTACAATACAAAAATAGCAGCAAATAAAAAACAAAACTATACTACAAAAGTATGATAAGAGTGGATTATTTAATCGATCAAAAAAGTATAAATATTTACCGATAGCGCATACGATTCAATAAGACGAAATCAAGCAGAAACTGTAGCTAGCCGGCTATCTGTGCATGTTGGCAAAATTTAATTTCTCTGCTCGAGCGCTGACTTTGAATAACCTATGCATTTCTGGAAAATCAATTTGCATTTCACCAAAAATGTATTTCAGTTCGTAAAATAAGATTTTCCAGGCCTAGAAGTTCCAACTCTAGTCTATTTAAGACCCATTGACTACCAGCAAATTTGCTATTTTTCTTAAGTTTTTATGCCTCACTTGGCTTTTCCGATTATTGCGACATCTCAAAACTTAGTGCACATTTGTGCTGACTTGCAAGTATAGAAATGCCTGCATTTGAAATTAGTTGAGTAGGAACCCCAGTTTAGAGAAATCATGAAACAAGTGTATCAGAAATACTGTTTATCCTGCTCTAATTTTCATATATGGAGTAATCATTTGTTCCGAGAGAGCTGAACTAGGATATACCCATAGATACAGAGGTACTGCATCATCTTCAATATTTAAAGCTCGTGGCAGCCCTTCTCGATTATGTTAAAGTCATTGCAAATAGATGAATAAAATCTAGCTCTTTAGATAGCATTCCTTTTGCCAATGATCGTCTTTCATGCAAACTCTCATGACGAGTCACAGCGTTCTCATAAGTCAAATACATGTAGCTACCAATGTCGACGCAGAAATAAGTCAAAGCGCTCTGTGTAGGACACAAGTTATGATGCCTACAGATTAAAAGTCAAGCAATTTCACCACTCGAATTCAAAAAGGCAAGAATCACCGATGAAAATTGAATTGAGTTGGTATAAATAATCCGACCCTTGCTTCTCTGAAGATAAATAGCTGCTACCGATAACTGCTGCTAATGTTTTTCTCTAAATTTATGCTTTACTTTTTAGGTAAAAAGGATAATGTCTTGTTTTACTGAATTGAGCAAGCAAAGTGTGACACCGATTCCGGATTTGCTTCCAATGTTGACCTATTTCTTCAAAGGTCCTATTCGACGTATTCAAAATGCTACGAATGCGATTGCAAATCTCTTCTCTCAGATTCTGAAATCCAATTTGGAAACTTATCACTTATCCGATGGACGTGATCTCGCTGATCATTTTTTGAGAGTAAGTATAGAACGGGAACATTAGCTTGACAGGATTTTTGCCTATAATGTTTTAATCCTTGTTGGAAGACGCTCTCGAGACGCTCTCAGAGTGACCTTCTGTAAAGGTCTATTCCCACCGGACGCGACGCGGCGCGGCGCGTCTCAGGCGTCCTGAATTTTCGTTTAGAACCTTAACAAACCCATGGGACTGTTCATACAAGACGCGGGAGCATGCGTTCAAGAAATTTCAGAAAAAAGTTCTGTAATCACAGAATTAAACATTTTGTTTATCTGCTTTGGTTTGCTAGAAGTGTGATTAATGCGAAATCGCCGGCACATCGAGAAACCTATTAAGTGGGCAAAAAGGAATTCCTTATACCAAGATAGGAAAAAAGTCGTGCGTCCCTTGCGGATTAATGTGAGTTTCAGCAAAGTGCTTCGATTGCCAAAAATCCTTCAGATTCGAAGAATTCAGATCATTGCGCACAAGTATTCTCCGCAATGTTGGCCCTTCCGATCATTATTTAAAAAAAGTAGCAGGCGTACGAAAATTAGTTCACCAGATGATTCCACCATCCTCTTCTTAGCATTCCTTACTGCATAGTACATACACTGAATCGAAGCCAGACATCGATGTGTGTTCTAGTGTGTGCGGAGAGATATCACAGCAAGCAGGCCTCTCTCACTGGCTTTGGTGTCCTCTGCTGACAGCCTATTGTTTGCCATCTCCAATAGCAAGCGATACACGAATTATCCATTCGAGATGGAGCAAGTTGTCTAATTCTGTGATGTGCCATTTCGATATTAAGGTTGCATACAACCCTTCCAGTAGTAACGCCATGGCAGGCGCAAGTCCAAAATGTGAAATGCTGACTCAGCCCCCCCCTCTGGAGAGAGGAAGTGGCCAAGGATGTGGTGGGAGGAATGGGTCCGAGAGGAGAAAACTGTTCCCTACCCCCCCTCTGGAAGGAGGGAAAGAGGAACTGTGAGTAGGATAGAGTTGGAAAAGGGTGGGTGTTGATGGTTTTGGGATGAGAAAAGTTGGAAGACGTCATGAAGGAGGCCTCGGATGTGAAAACGGAGGCCAGATTCGGACCCTACGTGAAATTTTGGGTTAGGAAGGATGTTTCCAGGAAAATCGGAGAGAAAAATGCCCCCCCCTCCTGCCAAACTTCCAACTTTGGTGTGAGAGATCGTAGAAAGTCGTGCAATAGCTCGTTTGAAAGCTAAGAGTGAGAAAAATGCAGTGGAAAGCTCAGTCATGAAGGAGGCTCGGAGGTGCCACGGAGGCCAGATTCGGACCTACGTGAAATTTTGGGTTAGAAGGATGTTTCCAGGAAAATCGGCGAGAAAAAAATTGCCCCCCCATCATCGCCAAACTGTCCATTTTGGTGAGAGAGATCGTAGAAGAAGAAAGTCGGTTGCAATAGCTCGTGTTGAAATAAGAGTGAGAAAAAATGCAGTGGAAAGCTCAGTTTAGGTCTAATTTTCTTGGGGGGGTTTAGGGGAGGAAATGGCAGGAAAACGTCAGAGTTGGAAAAGCGGGTTTTGGATGTTTTGGGATGAGAAAAGTCGTCGCGCGTTTACGATAGGCTCGCTCTCGCGCGTCTCGGATGGAGGGGGAAAAACGGTCCGCGGAAAATTCGGGACGTTTTGTCCTAGTTGGGACTAGGAACTTCTTCCCAACTCAAGCGGAGAGAAAAAGTTCTGACCCCCCCCTC
>CAJQUW010011799.1:0-163107 GCA_907163375.1 Prostheceraeus crozeri | reverse complement strand
ACATGACAAGCCCTCCGACAACACCAAATACAAAATTCTCTTCTCCATGCTCAACACCAAAGGCGCTCGTTGCACCAAACGCTCCAACGAAGGGGAAATTAGAGAAGGTGTACCGACTGGACAATATCAGGAAGTTATCATTACCAGCGGATGAGGAAGAGGAGAGTGTATGTGAGAAGGAGTGTCCCGACTTAACAGGCGTGAGGTGGAAGTATCTCCAGTACGATACTGACGATGTGATGGAGATCACCAGCACGAAATTCCTCCACCAATTATGGGAATGGTACACCCCTAACTTCCAGCACGAACTATGGCAGAGTGGGGTATATTGACACAGTGAGGCTCGCAGTGGAAGAACGATTCAAGCAAGTGAACTGTTTTTGTTATCTATGTGAAGTCAGACTCTGGGACGATATTGACGATGAAGACCTTTTGAAATACATGCCATAATAAATTTTTATTTCGTATTATCTTTGCTTTCATACTGACTTACTGAATGGGTTTTCAGTGGATGATTTAATCATGTATACTTTTTCATTTGGAAATAGTAGCACGCTTAGTCTAACTTGTAAATCTTATAACATTTCATATGGGCGATGATGGTAGATGAAATAGTGTTAAATAAAATTAAGATAGCTTACACTTCTGATACAGGGATAGCAATCGACTGCGATCCATGTGTAAAGAGCTTGTTAGACTACGGAAGAGAGAAGTGTGTTATGTTGCGTGTGGCGCGTGAGTGTCCTCCCATTTCATTCCATTCATCAATTCGTCTCATTGATAGAGACAGGTAGAACTCATGGTTCTCATAACATATGCAATGGAAAGTTTTAGGCAACCTTCGACAGTTGGCTAAATGTCGCCCTGGCGCGAATGCATACTACGTTGAGACAGAGGCAATCACTTGCAAACATGACGCAGAGAGGTCTAACAAGATTGACCATTGGCGAATGTCCCTTGCGGTATACATAGCTACGGGTTTCACCGCCGCCCTTTACAGGAACGCCCGTCGAAAGGAAGTATTACACCGAACTTCATTTGCAACGTTCAAGTTGACTGATAGCAGATTCAACTTAATGATAGTATTCGCCAGTCCGAAGACTGCCCAGGGCAAACCGCGTGGAGGTTCTATCATGTCTTGCCCCATGGTGGCCCTTATGAGAGCCGTTGGTTCGTTCTCGTCACATCTGAAAAATAGAAAGAAAATAGATGAAATTATATTCAAGTGATAGAGATGATATTAACTTACCATAAATCAATTCAACCGGTTCGTTGAACCTTCGATGGTGGTGGCTGAGGCAGGTACTTGGCCGGCAACTTTCGCTTACGATGGCGCAATTCCTGAATGTCACCATTGTGTTTAATGCTTATGTGGAGACAGCGAATATCTGGCATTGCTCCTTCATAGCACTCGCTCGTTTTATCCAAATCCTCCGACTCCATTATTACATCGTCGATAATTTTGCTACCGACTACGGGGAGGTGGAGCGTTGTTCTTCTCTCCTTGACAGCGTTATTCTTCGCCTCAAGAAGAGCCATCTTCTCCTGCTCATGTTGGAGTTTGAGCGTCGCCTCCTTCGCCTTCATATTCTTAATGCATGTGGCCTGATCCTCTACGCGACTCTCACTCGCTAGAGCTCTCTTTTGGAAACCTTCCAACTTTAATACTTGAGCCTTAAGACTCCTAATTTCCGCCACTTGCTTTTTGAGTTCAAAATTCTCATCCCTTAATGCGGAGCATTCGTTTTTATAACGGGTCATTTCATCCTTCAGCTTCTTAATGGCATACTCTTGGCTAACCCTCGCCACACCATCATCCTTAGCCCACCGCTTGGCTTGGGCTTTGATACCTCTCCCTTTTTTAGGTGAGGAGTGCATTTTTGGCGCTGGCACTGGCCGACTCTTCACAACCGTCTTATCGGGTTTAGGAGCTATGATCGCCTCCTCGGGTTTGTTAAGGACGACCGCCTCTTCCGTTTCCGATTCAGATTCGGAGATTTCCGACTCAGAGCTAGAAGAGCTGAGGTGAGATGTCGTTGGCTGCTCATTCTTGCAGTCTTGTATGGCTTGAACTGCCATCTGCAGCTCTGTCTCCGCATCTAGGTCAACTTGTGGTCTTTCAACCGGTGGGATGATGACCTTCCCAACCTCTGAGGCATGCGTCTCTGTCTTCTCATCTTGATTAGGTTTTTCAAAAAGTGGGGTGATGGCTAACCCAACCTCTGAGGTGGTATAATTTTTCACCTTCTTAATGAGACATGTTGGATGCGTCTTATAGAAAAACTCGTTCAGGTTTCCCCTGACGAATTTCATACATGATGTGCATCCGCTCACCACAGCGACCTCCTTATGCTGTTCGGGAGAGTCGGGGAATTTATTTAAATGGCGCTTGAACTCGCCACCTCGCTTGACTTCGCCACATAGGCACTTTTTAAAATGAAACTTTGAATTTCCTCCCATTTTGTAACTTATGTATCTGTAAAGGAAGGATGAAATAGAATTACTAACAGGCGACATTGACAGTCATTTTTATAATCATACAGCTAAATTGTGAGATTGGTGGAAAGTGTCGAACCTTTGAATCCGTTACAGGCATTACTCAGAGGGGATCTTATCCCAACTCCAAGGCCTCGGCCCACAAATCCAACCTCCCGCGGACAGAGCGTGCGTCATATCACTGTGTTGGTATTCGGACCCCGATTTTGACATGAAAACCAGTGGATTGTTTACAAAGGTTGCAAATTCCAAGCCGAAGCTCGCCTCCCACAACTTTATAAAGGTCTTTATTGAAATCAGAAGGTTTGAAAACCCCGAAAATTGCCAAAAATAGCGAATTTAAATTTTTCAACTTTTTAGCACTACTTATGAAATTTTATAAGTAGTCTGTCACTTAGGGCAGGTCAATAGCGACCGAACCTTTTTTGAATCAAGTCAAACGGACTTGTAGAAGCAAAGTTACAAGCCTTTAAAGTTTTGGAGTCTTTTATGGCCTGGAGACGAAGGCCATCTCCTGGCTAACCTCTAAGTCTGACGGCTTAGCTGATATCAGCAATGAAATTTTCTAAGTCGGTTTCTTACAGAAACTCGGGATTTGGAATGTCCGAAGCTATCATCGGAGCTCAGAGAAACGACCTACCTTTGACAATCGTTCTCCTCTAAATGAAAAGTCTCTGTCGGTTCCCAGCTTATATAGTGTGTGGCGATCAGCTGATGACGTAATACCCATCATCCAAACACTAAAAACCCGTCTATCTCCGGTTCTAGTGCTCCGATTGAGCTGGAAATACACCATTTCCATGTAGAATTTGACGCTGAATCCGAATCTGGCCTCCGTTTTCCCATCCGATGCTTCGTTTCGGCTCTACAGAAGGCAGCCATCGCAAAAATTCTAACTCTGTCGTTTTTCGAAAAATGTTGAAAATTTTTTCTCGCCGATTGCCTTGAAACTCACCATACAGATAGAGAATTTCACGCTGATTCCAAATCTGAAATCCGTTTTCCAATCCGATGCTTCGTTTTGAAGCTACAGCCCAAAACGTCCCAAATTCTAACTCTGTCGTTTTTCGCCAATGTTCCAAAATCTTAAATGGCGTCTCACATCTAAACGAAGACAGATAGGAACAAGCCGATTCTTTCAGTGAATTTGTCTCACTCTTAGCTTTCAAACGAGCTATGGCACGACTAAATCCGTCCACTGGAAGCCAAAATCGAAGCGGGCTGTTCAGAGGGGGGGGACGTCAGCGAAAATTTTTTCTCTCCGATGGCGTTCAAATTCACCATACCGATGCAGAATTTCACGCTGAATCCGAATCCGGCCTCCGTTTTCTCATCCGACCACTCCTTCCACTCGAAACAGCCCATTTTACAACCCAACATTCAGCACGAAAAACATCACACACTATAGCCTCAAGACTAATCCTGGCGGTCGCCCAAGTCCACCACGACACTCTATCGTTCCAGAGGGGAGGACGTCAGCGAACAGTTTGTGAACGTGGACCCACCTGGCCGGCACACCACGACACTCTGTCGTTCCAGAGGGGGGGGCGCCGGTCGAGTGTTTGTCACTTGCTTACTACTTACGGCCTCCTACTTAGCCAAACAATACACATATGAAGAAATTGATCCTTAACATCTCGTGAAGAGCAAGAGAGACAGTAGTGATTTCCTACTTCTCTGACTATCTTTCCATAGTTATAATTAGGATCCATCACGAATTGAAAAATGCTTACAAATATTTTCAATTTTTCCGCATTTTTTTACATTTCTATGCCTGACAAGTAAACCGGGCCAATTTTTATGGCCCTTTCCTCTGCAACAGGAAGCAGATTGTGCAGCCGAAAAATCGTTCATTTAAATAAATCGCAGCATATTGGCATTTTTTGAATTAATCCCATCGTTAACAAATCTGCAGACTGAAATTTTTGATGTATTGAAAATTTAGTAGTCTGTTGCTTCCTTTGAAAAATTTATTAAATGCGCGTTTATTGAATTATGATCACATTTGCATGCGGACTCTGACGACAGACATGGAGCATTTTCAACGTATATTTTGTTATTCAACATGCGTTATATCAACACTTATTTTTCTTTCATTCAATTAACAAAATATACATGGGAAAATATACAAAAAATACATGGCTTATTTCATTCTATACGATACTAAATATCGACAACAAGATAAAATGAATCTATGTCTATACCAAATAGTAATAGAAGAAATAACACAGCTGAAAAAAATGGAATTTATGCTGCGATGAGATTAAAGAAAAAGAAAAGTAGATTGAAAAAAACTATTCGTGAATCTTGTGATAATTCAGTCACTCCTTCAGAAACATTGCTTAGGGATTCATAAAATTGCTTTGAATACTGTCAATGTAGCCTATGGTATGATTTGATTAAAAGCAGAATGCAATAATTTTAGCATAAAACAGCATGGTTGATTCATGATCATTTTTCAATCATAGCAGTTGTTGCAACCTACTACTTGATGCAGAATAACTATCACAATACATCTCCCAAGGAAGTTGCACTTTATGTGGGTGTGATCATTTGTTTACGATTTGTTTTCCAGAGAATCAAATCAAGCAATTAATAGGCATAAACCTACTCACACGCATTCAAATTAACTACATAATTATATCATTTGCCTCAAATAAAGTGCAAACGTGATGACAAATTCACGGAAAGTAAACCTGCTGGCTAAAAGAACTTAATTCCCCTATCTAATTCTAGCAGTAGAATGGTTGCAATGTCGAATGACTCTTTCGGTAAACACTGCTGACACAAATTGACGCAGGTTTCGGGTCACGTACTCAGTTGACACGGCGACCTCACGAATGTCTCGAATCTTGCACTGAAATAATACTTGTGCTTGCTTTTCTATAATAATGCATCATGTCGCAGATCTTCACGCAGCAATTATTATGAATCTTGTTATGATCAATTGTCAATTGTCATCTACGAGTATAATAATGGCAATCAATAGTCTGATTCTTTGACTTCAATCGCTTGACTGGTGCTACTGTCGGATAAAACAATTTACAGAATTCAACAATTCAATTCATCAATAAGTACCAAAGCGAAAACACGTCTCAGACGTTCGAACCAAATTCAGCCCGACATTCAAACTCGATGTTCAGCGAGATATTCAACTGTGCATTTGACGTGAATTTTAAAAACCAAAGGCACTATGCGATCGAGAATTTGATGGAGAGATGTGGAACCAAATTTTTGCAATAAAAGAAAGAAAAAATTCAAAAGTAAAACGTTTAAAAGCATCCATTTCAAGCGATGACTTTGTCTTTAGTATATCCAAAATAAGTCGCGTTTAAGTACACTTGACAGTCGTTCAGATTGTTTCACAGAATCTTTTTGTTATAAATATATTCGGATTTATCACCTAAAACTTCATGCAAATGCAAGATAGTCTACTGACACCGCTGCTGAATTGCCTAAAATAGTGAGCAGATTCAGTTACCATCGTGTGTCCAGGTGATAGGGTCGAATATGTGCATCCGAACGCGTTTGTGAAATTGCCGTCACGGGTAACTAGCACGCGGTCTTTTAATGATTAAGGTCATCGTTTAAATTGGATATGGGCGTGCCTTTAAACATTCTACTTTTAAAAATCCTCTTATTTTCATTACAAAATCTTTACTTTTTTATTCTCCATTAAATTATCTTTCGCATGGTGTTTTTGGTTGACTAAAATTCCCGTTAATTACAGAGTTGGATATCCTGAATATGAGATTTCATTACGGACTTGATTTGGCTCGAACGCATAGTGCGTGCGACAGGCAGTGCATTGCAAAAGATCGATAGAAGCATACAATTTCCTAAAATAGTTATTTAATCAAATATTGTTGAACACAAGGTTTCTCATATATTCGGTGGTGATTAGGCCCATAAGCAATCTCTAGGATTGTCGATGTGATGCATGTAGCATGTTAGGTTGTAAACGAATTGAACGAATTGGGAAAGTCCAGCAATAAAGCTAAGTGCTAGCTAGCGTCTTAGACATCCGCCGCTAAAGTCAATACGCTATTTATAGGTAAAGCGATCCCAGAATGATGCAATACAGAATAATACTTTGTGCGAAATTTCAAATCAAGATTGCTGCAGCGCAAAGTTTTGATGCTTAAGAAAACGTGTGTAGAATGCATCTAGTGCATGCATTTACATTTTGCGCTCGTGTAATGCTAAATAGAATAACTAATAAATAACAACGTAAAATAATGCCAAATTATGACTCTGCTGGCTTTAAGGAATATTGATCGCATTCAAAAGTTAATAGTCGATAGATCTACATTTATAATGATATTTGTAACATTCAAGTAAATTGCAGCTCAGTCCGTCACTATATTGCAGCTTACCAGCGGAAGTTCACATAATCAATTTATTGAAACCAAAATTGACTAATTAATTTTAATTTTATGTAATTGTTGATTACCCATCAGTTACCAACTGTAAAACATATATACCTGCACATATCTGCTTTCAAAAAATTGTGCGAAGCATTGCTTTTGTTGCAAAATGATAATTTTCGCAATTTACAATTCTCCCATTGATTTTTGCAATGCCAGACTCGTGTCCTCAGCAAGGTGAAACTAGAGAGATTGTTCTACAAGTCGTCACAATTGTATTACGTAATACCACATTCCCTTTTCTCTACTCCTGTCTGTCGTTCAGGTCATGCACCCTGAAAGAAACGGAGTATTCTGTTGGGAAAAACAAGGAGAAGGAAAATTTTGTCATTGATGAGCTAAGGTTGATGATATAAGGGTTCAACTTCGGGACACGATTTCCCAAACTAATTTCATAAGCAAAGGTTGCTTGAGGTAATCAGGTCGTAGTAGAATGACCTGAATGTGAACTTCCGGCTATTTTTGTTCAACCTTGATGTTTCTAGTGATCACAATTGTGATATAGATGTGAAACAATGTACAATGAATTTATGACTAACTGATGGATGTGTGATAACTCCATGAGCAAGGATAATTACCAAAGTTCTAATACTGTTGATCAAAAAGAAGCAAGCAAAAGTATGAAAAAGGGAAAGGCCTAACTTCGCAAAGAATGTTTTTCAAGATAAACTTGAGAATCTCAGGGTTGCGTGAAAAATCCTCCAGTCTTTAGACATTTTTGTAGAAGTCTAAAAAGTGAATTGAAAGCAAGGATTATCAAAAATAAGTTTAATCGCACTTTATTTGCACTGAAATTAATTGCAATTAATTTGTCACAATAAAATTGATTGATTTTATCAAAAAATTGCCATTTGTTCATTTGGTGTAATCGAATAATTGCCATTAATTGATTGAATGTTTTGTAATGATGGTGGAGTTAGTTGATTAACTACATGAGTTGCAATAGAGTCATCACTCACTATTGCAGAGAAAGTATCGCATCCTCAGTGACTTTTTGAAATGCAACTTATGTACATTCTATCACAAACTGACAGCTTCGAAGATTATAGAGCACTATAGCAAGCCTATTTGGAAAATTAAGCATCTCTATATTGCAAAACACAATACTCTACCCTCAGAATCTTCTTCTTAGCATTCTCCCGCGAGACGAGGGGTCAGCGTGGCGGAAGGGCATATCTCCATTGCGACCGATCATGGGCATCATCCTCCTTCAGCTGGCTTCGACGTAAATCTTCATTGATGGTGTCCTACTCAAGCGCTTCTTGGGCCTACCTCGCGGACGCGTTCCTGGCACCTTCAACTGCATTACGGTTTGTGCGACGAAACCCGCTGTAGCACGGGGGACATGTCCAAACCAACGGAGCCTGCTCCCGCGCAGTTTCTCTGTGATGGCCGCCACACAAAGACAGCTCCTCACCTCCTCGCTCTGCACGTGGTCCAGCAGCGTCAGTCCCATCAAGAATCGCAGCATGATCATCTCCATGAGGTGCAGCACACAGTCATGAGCTGTTGTGTTCGGTCAGCATTCGCTTACATGCATCGCTGTTGAGTGCACCGCCGTTTTGTACCCTTTTACTCAAGCATTCACTTGTCGCAGAGCATCCCGGTGACCCTCCTCCACTGCAGCCATGGTGAGGTGACACGGGCATACGCATCTGGGAGGCTGTTATCATCCGCAGGCAGAACTGATCCCAGGTATTTTAGAAGGATTGAAGTGCTCCATCTCGACTTGCTCTTCACATTGCAAATTCTGGTTATCTGTGTGCAGCATCGGCCACGGGGGCGGGGCTAGGGTGCTCCTTGTCACCGTGTCCATGTAGAGGATGAAGAGAAGCGGTGACACCGCTGATTGGGAACGAGAGAGACAGTCCTGCCGGGCACCTTACACAGCTTGCAATGTATTGGTGCACCATCTGCACCCATCCCACGGGCGCATCGGGTGGACCTGTAATGTGATTTAGTAGAGAATGCTATGTGAGCACATGAGCACATGCTGAGTCGACTGCCTTCTCCAGGTTGAGGAAAGCGAAGTGGAGCGGCTGCCTCTTCTCACAGATTCTGCATTCATTCACGTCACCCCCTTTCTTCTGTCCTGGTATTGTGATGCTCTCTGTCCATAAAATTAACGCATATTTTACAATCCATCAATAATGATATAACTGAATAAATATAATATAGGCCTACATCACATTCTTTCACATGAATTCATGCTGATCAAATACTTATGCCTATAATCTAAAAATCGAACTGTACTATTGAAAACGAAAGGTTCAATTTTTCAGAAAGATAAAGCGAAGAAGATTCCAAAAATACATTCCAAAAAGAAATCTGATTGCTCTTAATTCGATTAATCAGAATCACAATAGGAAACAAAATCGTCACTGACGCCACTGCTAGTGGCATCAAGATCGCAAGTAGCATCAGGGTCACAGGTAGTGTACTCACATTTTTGGAAAACCTTAGAAAACTACAGTAAGTGTTGCATTAGATGATAGGTAACATAAAGCATGGAATGAGAGGTTATTAAAGGTGGGCGATTATTAGAAGAAATATATAATATATTATATATATATATATATATATATATATATATATATATATATATATATACGGTGTAACGTAAATACAGTGCATATAAAGTAAAAAGTCAACTGAACTCGATTTCACGACAGATCAGTTGAATGTCAAAGTAACAATCAATTGAAATGTTGTGAAACTGATCGGTACAGGATACCAGTTCGTTTTGGGAAACTGGCTGATTCCAAAGATATTTAATATATAAAGGGCTAGATAGGAAATAGACGTATTTTTGCCTTGTGTGCAACAAAGTCAGTAAGAATCAGCTGATACTGCAGGAATTTGAAAATAATTGCAAGCGAGCAAAAAATTTGCTTTTCACTGCCTCCTTTTCACTTCTCTTTGATAAAGATCCGACTTACACTTATCTTCAAGATTTTGTGACTCCAGTGTTCGATCTTCCTAACCGATCGCATTTCCGTTCTGCGAACTCCCAGCTCCTCATCATCCCACGCACGAAGCTATTGTCTACTGGTAGAATAGCTTTCTTTTCAAGTTCTCATAGCGCCTAGAACAGCTTGCCTGCCGAATTAAGATTGCCGCACTCACTTATTCATTTTTCGCGTACAGTCAAGACCTATATTTTCATGAAAGATCACTGTAAAATTGCTTTGCTTCTTTACATTGTTTCCTTATATCATCTGTTCATGCATCTTTGTTAATGGTCTTGAAACGACTTGCTCACATAACTGATTAGATGATTAGATGATTAGATGATTAGATGAATACATGACTTCAAAATAATTCTAAATGACTTTTCTGAACAGAAAAGTGAGCCGCGTCTTTACTTGTGATCATGCAGTTAGGTTGTTTCTTTGTAATAGGTATGGGACGTGGCAATGCCTATGGCTACATATTACCGCTGTCATATTTAATTTTTTCAGAGAAACTACTGAATGACAATTCTTGAAGCAATGTATAATATCAGTGACTTATGCTTTGAAGGCCCATGATATGCCATTTCTGAAGCTTTTTGTCGAATCGCACATCGCACAGCCAACAAAATAACAATATCGTCCCATTGCCGTAATGCTTTTTCGTCACGATAACTAACGACCGAAACTCGTTTCACAGCTGGGACCTCTATTTCTCATGTAGCCCTTTTAAACAATTACATATCTTTGGTTGATTCTTTCTTTATCGTTATAACTGCCATCTGCGCTATACTTTTTACCTATCTATTTTATCTATCGTAGTCCAAAATCATAATCAGGGTTTATCCAAAGTCAATTGCATTTCAAGTGGGCTAATCAATGACAGCAGTCAATGCATGTCAGGTGATTGGTGCCATGAATCAGCTGATTACAATCATTTATTACTTTATTGAATAATTCTTGAATTTGGATTTCGACTTTGTTATTTCACTTCATTGAAGTGCTGGGTTTATAGAGTCATCTACATTTGTCGTTTGAATGTTAATGTTTGGCGTATGAGCCCTTTCTTACGCAATAAGATAAAATAAAACAAATATTTTACCAAAATTTTCGTATATTGATTTGTCAAGCATGTTATGATGACTTTATGTCTACAAAACGTGGTTGATTTGACGTTTGCTTTAAATTAACGTTTCTATACATCTGTATTGATATGTTTTGCTACATAATTTACTCTGTTTTTCAGCAATTTTCCAATAATACTAGGAGTGGATGAAAATAAAGATAAATAGAGTTTAGTATTTGGAATTAGTCTTTAGTCGGTTTGGTCCGTCCTCTTAATTTATTATAATTGCATTAATCTATTTTTTCTATCAATATAGAAGAAAGATAATAATAGGAATATATTCCAACGAAATTGAAGTTGCAGCATTAACAATATAATAATAGACATACTCTCACAAAAAATGGACAGGTTTTTTATAATGAATAGACTGCTGAGGCATGTATTTACATTTCAAGTTTTGTGCATTTTTAGGAAAACCGACAGCCGAAGCTCTATGTTTTATTTATAATATCAAGTTTAAAGAACAACCAAACCACCACTTAGGGTTGTCAATGATCGGGTTCAGTCGAATCCAGCGTCACGCACATTTTCATGTACATCCAACATTTGCAGTATTATAGTTGTTAGTGGCTGATACATACTGGTAAGTCCCTTACAATTCTGTCATTAAGAGGGTTTTGATATTTGGCATTTCGTAAATGCAAACTTGTGACTGGTGCATAGATCTCCTTCATAATGATGTGTAGAAATGATAATAGTGAGATGCATTAAATACTTAAGCGGTTTAATGTCCTTTAAACTATCAAAATTCTTTTAGGCGCCGCTACGTAGCCTATTGTGGTATGGAGTCACCTTGACAACAGCCAATCTGAGAGTCATGGAAACACAAACCACACAAAATGAAAATTAGGGTGAAGGTCACCGTCATAATACGTCGCAATGTGAAGTGGCAGACTATCCGTCTGGTATTTATATTTTACGGCATTGATTAACTTGATGTTGTGTAACGATAACAGCAAATAACATGCGAAGCGTTCAGTGGAAAGAGAGATAGAAATAGTGATCTACTGATCTACGTTTTCATTGCATTATGTTGTTGGATTAAACTTGTATTAATAGTATTAATATATACTATATTAATTATTAATAAATTAATTAATAAATATCAATTAAATATTATATTATAATATACTATATATTAAACAGTATTATATAAACTCTTTATACCTCACATGCGCACGAAGTCATTTGCAGATTCAAATATTGTTTTATTCAGCAGAACATGATATCTAGCTTCATTGTTAACTTATTTTCTATTTTGTTACTATGGACCGTGTACTAGGCCTATTTATATCTCCCCAATTGGTTACACGATAAAAAACATCTGCAGAAATGACTGTATTTGATACATTTTGTTATTATGAGCCGTTACCGGAGACCGCATGTGAAGGAATTTTCCTGAGAGATCATCCTATTCTCAGTTTGGTAACTAAGCACTCAAGTGTTTTTTTCGTCATTTTTAATAACTAAGGAGAGAAGCGTCCTTCCATACAGGGGCATGTATTAGCGAATTTTCGCATGCTTTCGCTCTTTGTTCAAGCATGAAGTTTTCAGAGCAAATTTCGCAATTATAGAGAAATCCTTTCAGTATTCAAACTTTATGGAAACGAATATTCCTTCGATGTATTTCGGCTTCAATCATGTTAATAGAAATGAAGTTCGTTTTTGGACCTTAACAGTAGCTAGTAACGTAAAAATCTGTTTAAATGACATGGATTGATGGGATATTCTTACATACCTCGTTTCGAAACGTGTAGGCAATAATGGAAGTCTACGCCTTTTGAAATTCTACAATGCATCGTCATATTAAAACACATCCTTACTGTAGGCAAGGATTTGAATCTCAAGGTTTTGGGAAAGATTTTATTTCTGTGTCTTGGATTTTTAATAAACAATTTTCTTCTAGGAATTTCCATTAGAGCATTTGTTTGACTTTGTGCTCAATCGTTCTCGGAAATTCACAGTTTTTGACTATGATGCGCTTTCAAGTAATTCAATAATTTCTGGATCAATGTATGCTATGGTTCAAAATTTTCCATAGTTTCGGTTTCGGTGTTGCTTGAGGCATGAAGTATTATTGAAATTGGAAAGAAATGTAAATAGAGAATAAATAAAAATATGTTGTGGTCTGTAGTCTTAAATAGTAGTTTGTCGGTTTGTCATTCCAATTGGCAGATTATTCAAGCAAAAATTCTACAAATGTTGATCCTCAGATTGGTTCTTCGATCTTTTTTATTTCCATTTATTATCATTCCTTGTACTGGCACTATATCGAATTTTGATTTCACTAATTTACCAATGTGATTACACTCTTCATAGTCTTGTGTTCTCCATTAGCATTGCGTAGGTTTTCGAAAGAGCATACACCACCTACTTCGAAGACCACCGTGACGAAAAACGAGCTGTGTGGTTTGTAGAGGCTTCAGTGGACCATTCACTCACTACCTATCTGTCTGGAACACCAAATCGGTCATTTTGAAATTGCTAGATGATATTCAATTGACGCCAATCGTCCTCTTATTTGAAAGTTATACTTATGCAAAAATCTGAACATGTGTAATAACAATTCTCAAATGCACTGAATTTAAGAGTATTTATTATTTAATTTACATTAAATGTGTCTATGTTAAAGTAATTTCGTCGATGCAATTTGGTGAAATAATGCATAATTAATGAATGCAAAGTACAATGCTAGTAATTATCATCGCAAGCTTTCTTTGAAACCTTGTAGGTTTTTTCATGTGCTTCACGTGGTAGCTATCTTATAAACTGGAGTATACTTTTAATAAGATTGGCAAATGCATTTTTTATGTAGAATAAGCTGCCGGAATTCTAAAAGCTTTGCTATATTCAGAAATCCGTAAGAAACTTTCTTTTTGTTAAAAATCCTCGTTGCGCTCAAGACAGTAGCTTGCTGAGCGTAGACCAGTCCATCCTGCTTCCAAAGCTGCTTTATGTAGACTAAGTGACATTGATTTTGATATGAGCTATATGATACCGATGCTTCAAAACCTTTATCACTTTATTTCTGTGACCACAAAGGCAATTTCTGTGTTCATTTATTGGTTGTGAAGTGCTTTACAATGCTTAATTTTCATAAGATCTGTGAGAACGAGTGTATATTAAACTTGGATTTTCTCACGACAACCGATTAATTTTCAATATTCCAGCCAGCATTAATCCAAATCAAACATTGTCCTTTTGAACTTAATCTTTAGTCATAGTCGTGTTTCATTTGCAGCACAGCATTCTCACATTCCGTCTTCGTCAATTCTCATTAATTCTCACAAAAGGCCGTAGGTCGTGCAGTACAGTCACCGAGATTTTACTGCCCAACAAGAGACTGTCCTGGCAAATGAAGCAGCTGTGTGTGCACGTTGCTGGGTTACGGTAATTCACCGAGGAATGCGACCATTTTCTTATCTACGTACCGCTTGGCCTCTGCATTTTTGATTTAATAGTCAGACAATGAAATTGTACATTTGCATCCGGTCTTGTTCACAATTTCTGTAACAAATTATCAAACGTTGCATTAGACAATTGAATTGATAGAATTTGTAACAACACTCGTATCTTTGGACTCATTTCATGAAAATGTTCAAAAACGATTAAAATGTAGAAGAAATCACTAAAACTGACAGAAAAGTACTTTACAACAAAATCCGGAACATGAATTGTGAATGATGCACGATTGTTATATTCAATTATCAAGTCGAACCTGAATGGTACGGGCAGTCTGCTAAAAGTATGTCATATTGAGCTATTCTAGCTTTTTATCGGTGAGAAACTGCTGCATTAGGATGCCCTGAGATTTTGCCAGAAGTTCAGATCTCATTCAACAATCTCATCAAAGGATCCATGAATTTGGATTTTAAAATATGTCATAATTTGTTAGAATGGCACAACTAACAACCTTTAGGCATATTAAATTAAAAATTGTAAGACTTTCTTATTATTTATGAGTAATGGGCAAAAGACCGTTCCAGGACACCATAAAATTCAAAAAATGGTATCTTTAAAAACGACATAAATTCATGAATTTGAACCCTTTTTCAGGTTTTTAAGACCTAAATAAATGAATTTAGTCGTTTTTAAAGATACCAATTTTTCAAAAAATGGTATTTTTTAAATGGTCTAAATTCATGAATTTTGGTCATTTTTCAGGTTATGAAGACCTAAATTCATAAATTTGAGCGTTTTTAAAAATACCCAATTTTCAAATTTTTCAAAATCTCAAAATTTGTGAATTACAATTTTTACCTTGTAAATCATGACCGTTCCAGGACACCGAAAATCATAAAAGTTAAGAATCTCAAAATTTGTGAATTACAATTTTTACCTTGTAAATCATGACCGTTCCAGGACACCGAAAATCATAAAAGTTGAGAATTTTAAATTCATGAATTTTATCCATCTTTCATGTTTTTAAAATATAACATGTGACTAAAAATATTTCTTTAAAAATGGAAGAAACAAAAGTGGAAGGAACTTCAGAAATGGAAGAAACCGCAAGAATATATCCTTCGTTATCATATGAACGTAGTTCTACTTTAATGGACATTGAAAAGATTAACATTGAAAAAATGAACAAAGAAAAACACAAAGATAGAGTACGTTATATGAAAGATAAGGAATCTCAATTATTATTAAGATTAGAGCATTATAAAAAATTAAGAAAGAGATGGAGTAAAGTTAAGAATGTAACACAAGGAATTGGCATATTCTTAACAATAAGTTTAGGTGCTTTAACAATTGTTATATCTTCAGGTGTTTTAGTAATTCCAGTAGTTGCTACAGCTTTAACAGGTACGGGTGTTTTTGCAACATCACTTGTTACAATGTTAGATAAATCTTTAATAACTAAGAAACGAAAATCATTAAAAACTAAGCATTTACATATTAAAGAAGTCTATGATAAACTACACTACTACTTTCAAAGAGTATGTGATGATAATGTTATTACGTTAGATGAGATTGAAAAATTTGATCAAATAGCTAATGAAGTAAATCAAACCTTTCAATTACAGTCCGAAAAAGTTGATGATAAGAATAGACAGGATGGCAAAATTTCTAGTGATGGTAAAATTTCTGATGAAGAAAATGACAAAATTTTTTTAGAAGAGCTAAAAACTTTAAGCGAAAATTTAAGCAAAACTTTATTAAACAAAACTTAAAACGAGAAAACTTTAAACGAAAAGATGTCAAACAACAAAGCAATAAAAAAATAATTTGTTCAGTAAAATGTTTTTGCTGTATTCCAATGTTACCACAAAATTCAAATATTATATTTTAAAAATGGATAAAATTAGAGCTGATAATTTTAAAAGAATAAAACAATTAGAAGAGTTAATAAAACAAAGAAATATTATGAAAGAAAATCATCTTCAACATAGAATGATAAAAGCTGGTATTCAATCTGATATGTTTGAAAAAATGCAGCAAACCGAGCAAGTAAAAACTGATTTTGAGAAAACTATGAAACCATTTAAAACTCTTGAAAAAGAAAGTACAAATAATGATAAACAAATTAATATAACAGATCCAGAGCACAAAACTATATTCGATGACTATGGATTACTAGAATCAAACATTAATAAGAAATTACCAAAATCTATGCAATTTGAACATTCTATTTCATTTATAGATGGAAAAACAATACCTAGATTTTATCTCGGACAAAAAGAAATATTTCCACAACCTTTTCGAGGTATAATTTTTTCACCAGATAAATCTTCTTTTAATTTAGATAGAAATTTTGTTGATCTTTTAAGAGGAGCAGATTTAAATAATTATGCTGTAGAAGATCTCATAAAATATAAAGCTATGTTAGACAGAGTTGGTGCAGTAAAATCTCTTAGACGTTATAAACAATTAGAAAATTTATTATCAACGGGAGTTAAAGTAGGGAAAGGTTTATCTGAAAAACAGAAAACAGAAACAACCATATTTTTACCAGATGATCCACAAGAATCACTAAATAGATTAAATATTTTAATATCTGCAATAAAAGAAGGACATAATTCTAGTTTCAATGAAATTCATGCTATATTGAAAAGACTGTTAGAAAAGAAGATTCTAAATGAAGAGGATTATAAAAGTGTAGCTGAAATATGTTGTTTCTAATTTTTATCTATGATTTTTATTTATGATTTTTATCTATGATTTTTATCTATGATTTTTATCTACGATTTTTATCTATAATATTTATTCAAAATTTTAACTAAAAAATGTGTTCAGCAGATTTAGACAAAATTAATAATCATTTAGAAAATTTGACAGAGATTTTGGGTTCATCAAAATTTAGTACGGCGTTAAAAATTATAACAACTACTTCATCACACACTTGTAATTTAGAACCCATTCTACATTTGGAACAAAATAAAAATTATCAAATTGCATTGACTAGTTTCTCTACATTTAACACTATTCAAAACGTTATCAAAGATGTGAATGATCAATTTAGATATTCTACTGATAAAGGCAAAACATGGAAAATACTAACTTTTCTTCCTGGTTCTTACGAAGTTGAATCAATATCAAATGAAATTAAGAGACATTTAGGTATACCATTTAAAGATAAGAAACAATTACATTTTGCAGTTGAACCGGCAGTTAATAAATTTTCTCTTACTTTAGACGAAAATCATCAAGTTGATTTTAATCATGATAGATCATTGTCAAAGCTATTAGGATTTAATAAACAAACCTATAGTCAAGGTTATCATTTAGGTGAGAAGATTCCAAAAATAACTGAAATAAATTCAATTGTTGTACGTTGTGACATTATTGAAGGAGGATATATAAATGGTAAATTGTCAAATTTAATATTCAGTTTTCCAGCTTTTACTGTACCCATTGGTTATAGATTAAATGTATTTCCCCAAACATTAATATATTTTCCTATTACAAGAAAAACTATTAACAACATTAACATTAGAATCACTTATGAAAAAGGACAAGAAATAAATTTTGGAGGTGAAGAGATTATGATAGATCTTTTGGTTCGGGAGGTATAAACTCCTACGCGAAGCTAGAGAAGTTTAATTTTCTTCTTCTTTAGAAACAAAAAATAAAAAAATAAAAATAAAATTTTTTTATTAAAAAATGAGTGAACTACCCCCATTAAACAAAAAAAACTTAAATTTAATCATCATCCAAATTTATCTAATAAAGTTTTGTCAGTTATTTGTGGAAGATCAGGATGTGGAAAAACGTATCTATTATTTAAAATTTTAACGGCTCCAAATTTTTTGGATTATAACAATCTTATAATTTATACAACAACGGCAGAACAACCCGTCTATCAAATTTTAAAATATGGATTTGAAAATAATCTTAAAAAACAGCAATTGCTTCATTATTCAAAGAATATGAAAAATCTGAAGATGAAGAAGAAATAAGTTCGTGGTGTGAAGAAGCAGCAAAAAATAATCAGTTAGTAGAATCTAATAAAAATAAGCATATAAAAATACAATTAATAGATGATAGTGGTAATATGCAAGATCCTAGTAAACTAGATAGAACAATGAAACATTGTGTAATTTTTGATGATTGTGTTAATGATAGAAATCAGTCAGCTCAGAGAAATTATTTCACAAGAGGTAGACATAATAACTGTAGTGTTTTTTATTTAACACAAAGTATGTATTCATTAGACGGAAGTGTTATTAGAAAGAATGCAAATATATTTATACTATTTGAAATAAATGCAAGAAACTTAAGTGATTTGTTAAGAGATTTATGTGTAAGAAATAAAGATGAATTTAAACAATCGTGTAACAATGCTTGGTCAAAAGATTATGGCTTCATTACAATTAATGTTGATAAAAAAATTCATGATAGAGTCATCGAAGATTTGTTTACCGAGTGATAAAAATATACAAATATAGTGTTATAATATTTTATTTTTTTATGTATATATCAAATTTGTCTATCTTAGAAATTAGAAAATTAAAAAGGTTCAGTAGTTATTCCATCAGGTAAAATTTTTCTTTTATCATCAAATGGATCTAATGCTAATTTATGTTCTTCTTTTAAATACATTTTATGTTTTTTTGAATTAAGTCTATAATTACATGCTGTTTTTATTTCATTATTAAATAATGCATTTTTATAATCTTGAAATGTTATTTGATTAGCCACTGATGCCTTTGAAATTCCTTTTAATGTTTTATGTGTTTTAATATTATTAGTTGTATCATAACAGTAACATTTAGATTTTAAAAATATAGCTTCTGTTATGAAATCTTCATTTCCTTCTAATTCATCTTTTACTTTACATAAATCAGAAGGATGAATGATATCTTTTATTTTATTAATTTCTTCATCAAGTGTAGAATTATACGGTATTGTTAATTCTAAGAAAACAGAATCGGTATCTGTAAAGTGTAATTTATAGTTTTTGCCATAAGCAGGTGCTAAATAATCATATATAAATCTATACATAAATAGTTTAGCTAATTCTAATATAGTGAATCCTATAAAATTAAACTTATCATGTTTCACGCTGATTCGACGTAAATGTACAGCACATAGTTCATCACTAAATCTAGTAGTTCTTTTATATGTAGGTTCCTTGTTAAATTTTGAAACCTATCTTTATCATAAACTATTTCAATATTTTGTCTATTACGCACATTTTCTAAAGTCTTCCCATAAAATGCATTATTCATTAATTTGAAGAACACGTTTCCAAAATCATCTTTATTTCTTTTAGCTATTTTACGTTTTTCAATATTGAACTCTATATAATTTTTTAACCACCTAGATTTTTGATAAAATAGTTTTCGATGTATTTTTGTGAGAATCATTCCATGATCTAAATACCAATCTAGCATTCTTCCTTCAACAACATACTTTCCTTTATTACTTTGTGTTAACATAAGTTTTTTTGTTGGTCTGTATTTCTTAGGAATTATAGATTTTTGATAATCTGAAAAATCTTCTATATTGGGAATTTTGTTTTCGGGACAGAAAGGAAAATATTTTGTTTTATCTTTTACTTCATCAGGGTATACTAAATCAACTTCATATATATATAACCATGATTATAATTTCCATTATATGTTTTTTGATAATCTAGAATATTACACCATGACATTTCACCTGTTGGTAATTCTTGTATCATGCAAGAAGAATATAAGCTATTAAAATCATAATATAACAAATAGTTTTCTCTCATGATTTCATCAACTGCTGCTTGACTATCTTCATTTGATATAAGTCCTTCTATATTTTGATTAAACAATTTTATAAACTGATCGCTTTCTTCTGGAGATAAAGGTTTCATTATTCCATAATCCTCAGGATTTACTTTTTTATTGTAACACTGTACATAACGATTACCTAAAACTGATGAAACTCCACCTCTAATTCCAGATTCAAAAAATAATAATTTATCATATGTATTTTCTTTATAATGTTTAAGTTTAACACCAGTATGTTTTAATCCTGCTAGCCATGTTAAACCTGGTGTAGAATAACAATAACATGGATCTATTCCGCAATATTCTAAACACATGTCACGAAAGTTTTCGAAAAGATCAGCTAGTATTAATACATCTATCTGTAGATATTTCATTGTATAATCATACATTGTTTTACAATTTAACTCTCTCCAATTTTTTTCAGCTTCTGCATAATCTTCTTTAGATAATTGTGATTGTATTAATGTTGATTTAAATTTATTTATTGGAGGAAGTTGTTTTTCTTCCATAATTTTATTCACAGAGTTAAAATCAGTCTTCGACTGCGAACCACAGGTTTTATCTACAGTTATATCAGTCTTCGACTGTGAGCCGCAGGCTATATACTCATACGGAAATATTCCTTTTAAAGGTTTTAAATTATATTTATTTAATATTTTACATTGTTCAGATTTCAAAGTTTTTCCCATAACATCTAATGAATAAGGAGTAAAAAATCTAAATGCATCTAAAATTCTAATACAACCTAATTGCATTGAAAAATATTCTTCTTCTGTTTTACATAGTACATTTATTTGTTGTTGTTGTAATTTTTCAGATGAAAATAAATCTTTCATTACTAGATGGAAATCATATTTAGAACCATTGTAGAAATATAGAAGAACAAAGTTATATCTAAATTCATTAGCATTAAGATTACAAGAATTATGTGCTGCACCTCTATATAATCCATTTAGATGATCATGATCTTTTACCTTATCAAGATATCTACCTCTGCCATTTTTATAATTTTTTGCAAATTCTTTTCCACAGTAATAACATTTTGTTTCATTAATAAAATTTAATTTTTCTTTTTCTGTTAATGGCATCATTGGAATATTTGTTTCAAGCAATTGTGAAAAACGTCCTTGTAATTCTTCTACTTTCTTTGTAAACATTTCTGAACTATCTTCACCATAGTATTGATAATATTCTGATTTAAATAATTCAGGATAATTTGAATGAATGTACATTCCCCAACATAATGGTTTTTGTTCAAATAAATATTTTTCTTTACTTTGTTCAGCTGCACTTTTTTCATAATTAAAAACCGAAGGTTCTAGGGCTTGGCCCGTACCATTTTCAGAATTATCATTTTCACAATCGGGCGAAGCTCTGGAAGACATCTCCGATGTCTCGTGATTTTGTGTCATATTAACATTATATGCTTCAAAATCACAATAAATAGTAAAGGGTACTTTATTTTTAAAATACCATTTATTATATTCTAAATAATCATCTTTAGGAAATGTGTTTCTGACTGCTTCATTTTGTTGGCAATTCTCCAAATGTCTATTCATTTCTTCTTTAGTTCTAAAACTTGTCATACATTGGAGACAAGGAAAATTGGCATTATCTGAAGTTTTTGTAAATATAGAAACATCTTTACACAATATAAAATGACCCTGATAATATAATATATTCGCTTGTGCTGGTTGTTTTGTCTGTTCTAGTTTTTCAAATTTATCTTGATATATTTCATGTGTTTCATCAATTTCTTTTGTAAGATTAAATGTATTTCGATGAACATTTTGATTTAATGTTTGTAACTGATAACTATATTCTTTATCATATTGATCTTTATATTGCTGTAGACATTTTTTTAAAGATTCATTTATTTTTTGATTGGTTTCATTTTCTTCATTATTTAATTCTTTATTGTCTTTATTTAATTCTTGAATCGTTTCTAACTTATTTTGATATTTATGGCCATAATCTTGTACTAATATTTTTGTTTGTTGTTGATAATCTGTTTTACATTTTTGTAAGCTTTCATTTAAATTTTGTAATTTTTGTTGATATTCTAAAGATAAAGATAGATAATCGGAATCATAATCATAATTATAATTACGTCCTTTATAATTATTATGATTAATCATTATTGGTGTTAATGTTTTAACAATTTGAAATTTTTCAGTACATATTATACTTCCTTGGTAAAAAATATTATGATGCATGTAATTTCCCCTATCATTATATACTATTTCTGATTGACATAAATTTTTATTATTCAAATAAAATTTTTTTGAATCTGAGTAAAGTGGAGTAATTTTACCAATAGAAACATAATTCACATTTAATTCAAAAACATTTACTTCTATTAAATTTTTATTCTTTTTATGAAACTTTTTTAACCTATTATAATCATATGGAAATTCATGTAAGCCATCAGAAAGATCAAATTCATTTATGTATTCTTCTTTATTATAATGACTTATTCTTTCTTTATGATATTCTGCAGGATGTAAATGTGCTATAATACTCCACAGAAAACAATAATCATCTTCATTTTTTATGTTGATTATTTGTGGTGAACTGAAAGGTAAAGGAACATAACTACCAGCAGTATTATTTTTATATTTATCAATTACTATTTTCTTAGATAGTATTTTAACAAATCTCCAACCAGATTCACGTAACTGGGCTTCAATTATGCAATTTTCTAATTTAAGTATCATTTGTTCAAATATGGGTTGTATATCATTTACATTATGAATTTCTTGTGAATTTGTAAAATGTCCTTGTATTATTTCTTCAGGAATTCCATCAGGTCCATTTTTTGTATAAAGTACTTCTACATTCATATAACATTTGAAAGATTTCTTAAATATATTATAAAAGTTTGTTAATACATCTTAAAAAGTTTCATCGGTTTCATTATGTTCAACGGGCGAAGCCCTAGAACCTTCGGTTCGCACGGAGTGATTAAATAAATATTTTATATCTGTTACGGCTTCATCAAATTCATCTATTTCGTTAAATTCATCAGTATCGCTAAATAAATATCTTCGATCTGGTACATGTTCATCTTCACTATTAAAAACTTTTTTATATTCCGAATGTGAATAATCATCAAACATTTTTTTAACTTTTATATCAGTAGGCAATGTTTCTAGATAGTTTATATAATTATTTAGTTTTAATATATTTCCTTCATCAACTCGATCTACATTTTGTAAATGCAATTTACTATTTAAATGAGATTGATAACTTCTTTTTGTTTGCAACTTTTTTTTACATAAGTTACAATAAAACTTAGTATTCTCCATTTTTTTAATTTTTTAAGGAAAAAATTGTGTTTTAATTTTAGATATAAACATTCTAATATCAACGACTTGAATGTTATTTTATATTATTATATATTTCACGTTCCTAAGTTATTTTATTTTCTTTATCATATTAAGTTTTATCATATTAAGTTTAATCATATTAAGTTTTATCATATAACGTTTTATCAAAAGATAATTTAAATTTTTTTTCACTAACTATTGATTCTTCATCATCATCATCAATTGATTCTTCATCATCATCATAAATTGTTTCTTCAACATCATAAATTACACTTTTTGGTATAGGATGCCATTCCCTGATAGGATACCATTCCCTGATAGGAATATCTAATTCTAAATTACATTTCTTATCTGATAATAATATAATAGAGAAAAATATTGGTCTTTGATCTCTTTTGGAAAATTTAATAACACCACCATAATCTGAATCAGTTTCAGTTTTTATTAAAGATGATAAAATTTTAAATTGATTAGATGTAAATCCTAATTTAAATTTTGTAGACCCGACACATAGTTGTCTAACAGTATCTTCAACTATACCATCATTATTATTTTCAATTGTAAGAAAATGAAATTTAGATAAATTTTTATAATTACTAATATTTTTATAATCTTTTTTACCATTTACACCATTTTCAGATGTTTCAGAATCATCATCTATATTATCATCATCTATATTATTATCATCATTATTATCATAAGATTCTTTAAGATCGGGCAAAGCCGTTTCTTCAGTTCGTTTATTATGATTATGATTATGGACATTGTTAATAGTATAAGGTGTTGTCCACATATAAATTTTTTCTTGTTGAGCTAAACCATTTATATAAGATTTTAACAAATTAATATTTAAGTTTGAATATAATCCTATATAAGTGTCATCATCATATCTTTGCGGCATTTCTAATGTTTCTTGTTTATAAATTGTATCTCTATAATATACCTGACATAATAATTCTTCGTTATGCTTTTTACTCTCTATATGAATATTATATTGATTTTGATCGTCAACAAATAATCTAATTTTTTCTTTCGAAAAAGATTTTAATTTTTTAACTAATTCTTTAATATTGATATAATTAATAATTTTAGTTTCTATCCAATCAGTATTACTAATTGGTAACACTGCTCTAATAAATCCATAAACATTATTATGACCTATTATAACCATATTTTCTTTATTTAATTCCACATAAGCTACATCATTATATTTACTAACAATATCCATAAATTTAATAAATGGATCCCCCGGAAATAAACAATAATTAGTTTCTATAGAAGGTAAACCTTTAGTCTGTTCTCTAAATATTTCGGCTTGTAATTCAAACAAAAGATTAACATCTATACATGGATTATTATTATTATTATTATCAAAACATTTATTTTCAAATCCCGTTGATCTCGTCGAATAAGAAGAACAGGATGATGCGGGCGAATATAATTTTTTTAAATTTGGGGTTTCCATTTTTTTATTTTTATTAGAAAAAAATTTATTTTTTTATTGTTAAAAAATGATGTTACCAAATGTTGGTGGAGGTGCATATATCCCGAATAATCGTGAATTAGAAATAGAGATAGAAAATTATATCATGAAAACTGGAGACGTTTTATCTGGTCCATTGCATGTTTCTATTCTTCCGCAACAAAATACAGAGTTAACAAATAAACAATATGTTGATACACAAATCAATGACTTAAAAGAAAAATATATAAACGATGTTTTGGTTCCACTGATGAACGAATTAAAGTTGCTTAAACTTAATGACAAATCATTAAACGAAAAATTATTAAAACTTGATAAAAAGGATAGAGAGCTAGAAGCAGATATAGGAAAACTTTTTAAAAAGATTTCTGAACAATCAAAAATTTTAATATTACTTTCTTTAAATTTAAAATCTGCTGTAATTAAAAATAAACATAAGATAAAAATGTTAAAAGAACAATTAGAAGATGAAATAGAAAAACTACCTGAAAGAATTAAAAAAAATTTAAAGCAGTTACAAACTACATTCCAAAAAAGTGTTGATGAATTGAGTTCTAAAATTACTCAACAAATGAAAAAGATGAATAGAATAATAAATGAAGTAAACTCACTTAATCAAAGAGTTGATAAAATGAAAACTCTTAAAATCAATTTAGAAAATGAATTAAAGAAAAATTTACAAGAATACTCTAAAGAAAATAAAGAACAGTTAGATTCTGTTAAAAGACAATTAGATGTTCTTAAAATTAAGTTAAATGCACTTAAAACGGCATTGAAGATTAATCAGCAGAAAATGCAAGTTAATAGAAAAGAAATTAAAGTACATCACACGCTACTTGACGCAATAGATAAAGTGCAACAATCAATTAATAAAGTTATCTCGAAGTTGTTGTCCATTCACAAACGTAAATCTTAGCGTAAATATTAACGTAAATATTTTTTCCCAAAAGTCAAATTTAATCCTAAAAAATGCCTATAATTTATAAACACAATCTTAAACAATTTGCTTCAAATCAAAGAATTGCTCATGAACCACGTATGAATCCTGTTTATCATTATGATAATAGAGAAACAGTCGGAACACAAAAGTTCCTAGGCACTGCAGGTGCCGTTCACACGGAAGGAGCTGGGATCTTCTCTGGTATTGGAAGTATCGTTAACTTAATTAAAAATAATAAAGATTTGATTACATCTGCTGCAAAAGGAGCAGCTGCTATAGGTAGTACAGCTAGTGCAATATCAAATGCTGTCAAGTCTCAAAACGAATTAAAACAACTAGAAGCTATTCGTAAACTTAGGAATGATTCTGAAGAACTAAAAAATTTAAAAAAACTTTCAGAGGAAACAAAAAACAAAATTGCTAACATAGCTGTTGGGAAAACCTTGAGGAGCGGAGCTCCGTCTGATAGTAAACATAAGAAGAAATCAGGCGTAGCCATAAAACGTTCAATTGAAGAAATAAGAGGAAATGGCGTGAGCAGCAACCTTCGGTTTAACCAGCAAAGCTGTAGCGGAGCTGGTCTAGCAAAATTCTAAAATTATGTTTTTTAGTAAAATTTTTTTAGTAGAATTTTTTTAGCAAAATTTTCTTAGCAAAATTTTCTTAGTAAAATTATTTTAGTAAAATTATTTTAGCAGAATTTTTTCTGTGTGTGAGAAAAACAAAAAGTCAAATTATTTTTTATAAAAATGTCTTCGCTTATCGAAAATAAATTTAGATTAGACGATCCTCCGTTCGTCAGTTGCAATCAAAAAAAGAATGACTATATAAGAATTGCTATGAATCCCGGATCTTCCAGTAGAGTAAATACTGGAGGTGATTTAATTTTTGAAGTTCATAATCAGCAGAGTTATATATATCTACCTGATTCATTTTTACACTGTGAATATTCTTTGTATAGTGATGCCAATTTTACAACACCATTACCAGATACCGATAATATTGCACTAGAGAATAATTTTTTTCCAAAATTATTTACACAAATGCGTTTAGATGTTGCAACTCAAAATATAGAAACAATAAGTGATTCTCCAGGTGTAATTGATACAATGCTTAGATTTGTAACAATTGGTGAAAATAATAAAAAGTATGAAATCGAAGGTTGGTTTCCTGATACTAATGATGGTATAATTGTTGATTATTTAACTCACGCTGGAACAGATGCAGCAGGAATTGCGAAAGATGTAGAAAATATTGCAAAACATTTAAATAAAACAAATAATGATGCATATAAAGAAAGACGTGAATTTAACAAGAAAAGTAAACAGACAGTAAATTGGTCATTGTCTCCATTATTCGGATATTTAGATTATGATAAAATATCATATCAATTAAAATTTAAATTAATAATTCATCGCACAGCAAATAATGAATTAATCTTTTTTGGTAAGACTGGGAAAAAAGCATATTTAAAAATTGATAGACTTGAATGGTGGATTAAGCATATTACTCCTAGTTTAGAGATTGAAACAGCTATTGCAAAAAGATTAAATACTAACAAACCAATTCCAGTAAATTTTCTAAAGCGTACTGCTAGTTCAGTAACTTTTTCCGAACAAAGATTTAACTGGCATTTTACTAGAACTTCAAATACTCCAAGATATTTATTACTAACTTTTCAAAGAAATAATTCTCCAAGTTTTGATAAGAACAACAATCTTTTTCAAATTAATACAATTCGAAGTTTACAAGTTTCATTAAATCAAACCCGATATCCAATTGATCCATTAAGATTCGATGATACCAATAATCAATTTATGGAAGGATATGATTCTTATGGAAATCTTTGTATAGAATTTGGAGTTGAACCACAATTAACTCCTGGAGATTGGAGACATTTATATCCTGTTTTCTGTTTCGATTTAAGTGCACAATCTGAAGATATTATCAAGACTGGTTGTGATGTAACAATTAATATTGAAAAGAAAGATTCCACAACTTCATTGATGGCTTATGGTTTATTGCTAGAAGATGTAAAATATTCTATTGAAATTCTTAATGGAAAGATGGCTAGGATAGGTTAGTAACCTGAGGACCTTTGGTCCGATAAGTTAACTAAGTTCTTAGATTAAAATTTTTTAGTAATTAGTAATAAATTTTTTTGGTAACTTGAAATTTTTTAATAACTAGAATAGATCAAAATTTTTTCATAACTAGAATAGATTAAAAATTCTTAACTTTAAAAATTTTTCATGACTACAATAGATTAAAAATTTTCGTAACTTAAAATTTTTTTATTAAAAATGTCGCAAGCGAAAAGTAATAATAATAAAACTGTTGAATTAAAATTACGTAATATTGTTGACAAAAATACCCCTAAAACTATTACGATTAACAAAAAAAAGTATTACATAAGTAAACCAATGATAGAGAATATTCAATTACAAGAAGAAAAGAATGGTGGAATTCTCCCATTAATTCCACTAATAATAGGAGGCATAGCAGCAGCAGGAAGTGTTGCAGGTGGGACAGCTGGTATTTTCCAAGCAGTAAATAAAAATAAATCAGAGAAGGCAGCATTAGAAGAACAAAAACGACATAATAGAGAGTTAGAGAAAGTTGCTAGGGGTGAAGGAGTAGTAGATAATTTTATTAGTAAATTAAAATTAGTTGATGGAGGAAAACGAGTTCTTAAAAATATTCTCCACAATGTTGATGATTTAATTGAAATTAAAGAAACAAAAGATGGTTCTGGAATATATCTAAGTCCTAGTATGATTCGGTAAGACATTCATTTTATTTTATCTTTTTAATTTTTTAATCTTTTAAAATGAATTCTACAAATTCCGAAAATTTAATTAAATTAAAAATTTCTAATTTAGATTTATTGAATTATCTATTACACAAAAATAAAAACTCAAATTGTCAGCATATTGGAGGTGACATACAAAAAACATTAGAAAACTTTCCTGGCTTTATTTGGAGTAAATATTCGAAAGAAAAACATCTTCCTGGTCAGTCATATACCGGTCCAGGAACTCGATTAGATATAAGACTAGATGAGAATAATAATCCGAAACCAGGTGAAGAACCAATAAATAGAGTAGATGCCGCAGCTTACAGGCATGATTTAGCTTATCGAAATCATGATCTAAGTTCTCGACATGCAGCTGATAAGAAGATGATTCAAGAATTAGATAGTTTTCAAAATCCTACATTTAGAGAAAAAATTGAAAGAATGTTTGTTAAGAAAGCTTTACAAGCTAAAATATTATTCGGTCAGGGTTTAAATGAAACGACAGCTAAGCTGTCTGAGAGGAACGCTCGAACCTACGCGTCTGAAATTCATAGGGAATACAGGAAGCCGAAACATTTATTGAAAGTAAAAGTATTTAATAAAGATGATATTTGGAGTGCTGATCTTATTCATATGCCGAATGAAAAAGATTATAAATACGCATTGACCGTTATAGATTTATATACACGATACGCTTGGGTAAAGCCTTTAAAAAATAAAAGTGGTCTATCAGTTAAATATTCGTTTGAAGAAATCTTTAAAGAAAGTAATAGAAAGCCAAAAAAATTGTTTGTTGATAAAGGGTCGGAATTTTATAACCGAAACGTTCGGCCATTATTTGAAACTGTTTATTCAACTGAAAATGCAGGGAAGGCCGTAGTGATAGAAAGATTCAATCGGACGTTAAAAAATAAATTATTCAAGAAATTTACTGAGCAAAGAAATCAGAAATGGTTGAAGATATTACCAGGAGTTGTAGAAGAGTACAATAACAAAGTTCATTCTGGTATTGAAGAAACTCCAAAGAATGCTTCTGACGACCCTGATTTGATAAGAAAAAAATATTCGAGAATAATAATTTGAATGAGAGTAATCCGAATTTGCAGAAACTTAAGCCGAAATTTAAAATTGGAGATAGAGTTAGAATATTTAAATATAAGAATAAATTTGAAAAAGGCTTTGTTGGCTATTGGACTAAAGAAATATTTGAAATTTGTAAAATAAATCAAACTTATCCGATTACTTATGAAATTAAAGATTTAGATAATGAGGATATCAGAGGCCGTTTTTATCAAAATGAATTACAACGAACTGATTTTTAATTATCATTATTTTCATTAGGCGTAGCCATAGAACCTACGGTTCGTTCAATTCTAACACAATATCAAGAAATGGCACTCCTTCTTGCAATTTAAATAAAACATAAAGACATAATTGACCACAATAAGTTGTTCCCGGTTTTTGAATTTGAAACGTAATATAAATTCCATTGTCAAGTATTTCTCTTACTTCATTCGTAGGTGGAAGTCCGTATGAGTCGAACCAATAGTTCTCAGCCTCCGGGCGGTCAAAATAATAATTAGAACAGTTTATATTTCTTTGTCCTGCTGACCAATGTACACCTTTTTCATCTGACGTATGAAGATTTGTTATGAAATTTATAGTTATTGATGGAACTTTGTTCCGGGAACTGAAGGTTCCTGTTGGCTTATTTTTTAGGAATTGTAATTCGTCTCTCATTAGAACATGAAAATTCTTTATTCCTAATCGATTAGCGATTTTCTTTAGGTCGAAATTCGTTGTCGTTTGTGTTCCATATAATTTCAAAAACTCATTTATGTTGCTCATTTTATAATAAAAAAATTTCTTAAGGGACCCCTAGAAGTCAGAAGGGAGGGGGTATTGATTTAAAACTGTTCCATAATGATGTCTTTCCTTACTACTTAGTCAGAAGGGGGTATTGATTTAAAACATTTTTATAATGATGACTTTCCTTACTACTTAGTCAGAAGGGGGGTATTGATTTAAAACTGTTCCACAATGATGACTTTCCTTACTACTTATTCAATTTTGAAATGATTTAATTTAATCTAAACTTAAACGTTACATTGTTGCATTGTATTAGTAGAGCTAGTGTTTCGTACATCTTTTATCAATAGTAATTCATTACTCATCAATATGTGAAAATTCTTTATTCCCAATTGCTTAGCAATCTCATTTAAATCGAAATTTGACGTGGTTTTGTTTGCCGTATATTTTTTGGAAGTCTCTAATGTTTCTCATTTTAAATGGAATAAAATCTATTCAGAAATTTCTCAAAAGAATTGGCGTGTAGCAGCTGCTAAAATTGTTTCAGCTGATAGGGGTGAAGGAAATCACAGACAATAGCGCATAATGCGAGTTCTGAAATCTCATTCACACTATGAGAACAAAAGAACAAATACAATCTAAACACAATAGACATATGAGAGAGAAGAGAAATGAATGAGCATTTCTCTTCATTTTGGTTTCCATAACAATCATTCATGCGACATTGTTTTGAATGGAAAAATACACCAACTGTCGAACCGGTGTCAGAAAGTTTGTCGACATGGCTGTCGATATGGTTCGACAGTTGGTGTATTTTTCCATTAGCGTTCAAGGTCATTCTATTAAAAGCATATGGGAATTATTCTCATTGAAGACAAACAATTGTTTTAAAGAATGCATGTCATTGTGAATACAATATTCCTGTAACAGACAGGATCGAGAGAGAGAGAGAGAGAGAGAGAGAGAAAGAAAGAAAGAAGTCACGCTGCTCCGTAAAAGTTTAATTGAGATAACGAAGGATATATTCTTGCGGTTTCTTCCATTTCTGAAGTTCCTTCCACTTTTGTTTCTTCCATTTTTAAAGAAATATTTTTAGTCACATGTTATATTTTAAAAACCTGAAAGATGGATAAAATTCATGAATTTAAAATTCTCAACTTTTATGATTTTCGGTGTCCTGGAACGGTCATGATTTACAAGGTAAAAATTGTAATTCACAAATTTTGAGATTCTTAACTTTTATGATTTTCGGTGTCCTGGAACGGTCATGATTTACAAGGTAAAAATTGTAATTCACAAATTTTGAGATTTTGAAAAATTTGAAAATTGGGTATTTTTAAAAACGCCCAAATTTATGAATTTAGGTCTTCATAACCTGAAAAATGACCAAAATTCATGAATTTAGACCATTTAAAAAGTACCATTTTTTGAAAAATCGGTATCTTTAAAAACGACTAAATTCATTTATTTAGGTCTTAAAAACCTGAAAAAGGGTTCAAATTCATGAATTTATGTCGTTTTTAAAGATACCATTTTTTGAATTTTATGGTGTCCTGGAATGGTCTTTTGCCCATTACTTTTATGTGCTGTCGAGCTTTACCCGTTTGTACCACTTTCATAAACGACTCATTTGCGCAACTCAAGCAATAAATACACTTCATTTAATTGTATATTATAAAAAACGACGTCAATACCTGATACAATGTCGGTCAGCGAAACTTGCACCATTGGAGTGCGGGAGAGAAGAATCCCTGCAAGCTCAACTGCGACTCAACAACAATAATATAATACACGTATGTCATGTATATCTGATTGTGAAAATCAATCTTTGTCTCTGTGAATGTAGTGTAGACATCTTATCACTTTATTTGACCTGTAAAGTAGATTATTGCCCGTGCGGGAAATAATACTTACTCCAATGCACTGGAAGGAGCATGATAAATTCACTGTCTATGTATACGAGTATGTGAATAAGTATATGAATCAAAGCATCAAAGCAAATTTAGGTAAGCGAGAATGACGAAAGACAGTCAGCGACATTTCGAGCCAGAGACGCATTGACTTAACAATAGATGGTCACTTTTCCCTAACGCATTCTATATTGGGACATACCACTAACATACCTATACATAGTAGAATTTATAAAAGAATTGGAAATACAATTCAGTGATCTCACGGATTGAAAAAATATCGGGATTCCAATCGGGATTGTGAAATCTCGGCGATCCGGATTAGATAACAATTATCTACGATCTACATGCCTATTTTCAAACGGCAGTGATAAGTCCTGTTTACCGGTTGAGATAAAGCAAAATATGCGAATGTATTTCACTTGCAGTAATATAGATATTATGAAGTTAGCAACAATTGTGTTTCACAATCCCATATGGACTTTTTTTTAAATAAAGTTCATCAAGTAATATCTGCCATTGTTTTGAAAGAAATTTTACTTTTTAGTCACACCCAACCTGCAGCTAAACTTACACAGCAGCTGAAGTTAGTTATAACTTTTTCAACATAACAATTGTATAAACACAATATGTCACCCACATTGCTTTTTTGGTTTTTTATTGATATTTTTCAACAATAATCAAATGGTAGAATATTGCTACAATTTGGAATGCAATAATACATAAATTATTTACCCTATTCATGCCATAAATAATTTGCTGCTGAAACGCCAAGCTGATTCACTTTTTGCTTTATCCTTTTAAGCAACAACAGTATTTTTTGCGATTTATTTTTGAAACAATATTTTGAAGAGCTTTTCCTCCAATCAATTTCAACTAGTGTAATACGGAATGATTTTTTGCTAGTATGTGAGGAAGAACATCATGGTCAAACTTTGTTTAGAACTAGAATAAAATTTAGCAATTCGATGGCCATATCTTTTGTTGCAGTCATTCAAATATACTTAGATAAAGCGATTTGCCATTGCATCCTAAAATTCTATTTAGGGAAGGTACTTTGTTGTTGATTTTGATCGCTTCTATTATTCGAACTCCTAGATTATTTCCGCCTTGGTATTCAATTTCGAAAAATTAATCTATTTAATTTGTTCAGATGTATGCCTACTGTATGCTTGAATTTCTTTTATATGTTCAATTATTCTTTGATGAAATCTTCTCTTAGTTTCGCCCAGATACTGAGCATTAGGATCAACCCGGCAAATAGAACGATACACGAGGAAAAGGTCTCAGCAACATAGGTGTGTTATTTTTTAGATTAAACTACTCACTTTTTTAGTGCACAGCACAATTTGCATGTTTAAACTTAACATTCCTATATATTTTATTGATGCCTTGCCTAGCTAGGTAAGGTATCATGAGATAACGATTGATTTCGTCTTGATTCACTTCATTGACTTCATGTACTACGTTTTTCTTTATTTTATTGCCAAAACGCATTCATTGTGCTGTAAATAAACTCAAAAGGGTGAGCATTACTTTTCAACTTCTTCATGGAATAACCTCCAATCAGAGCAAACAGCGGAAGAGCATCCCTAAGACTTGCGTTTTTTCCACATGCTGAGACAACATGCAGTCAATTTTAGCAAAGGACCAGTAAAACGAAGGCAATAGAATTTTTGCATTTTTCTCCTGTAAATTTTACACAGCAACATCCAAATATAAAATTTACAGTGTTGCTGCTTTGATTGTTTTGATTCCATTAATTCGATTTACTGCATCAAAAACGCATTGAAAGATCATTGCACTTCATATCTATTTTGGACTAATTTTGAAATATATGAAGTACTAATTTTAAAAATATGAAGTGCTCCTGCTTCTTGTAAATGAATATATAAGTCACTAACTTTCTTGAATTGCTGCTTCGTGGATACGCCCAGGGAAAATTGCTACAGTGCCTAGAGTTCATATAAAAAGCAATGCATACTATTAACCACATGAGATTTATTTGATGGAATAAGCATTTTTAGCCACTTCTGTCAGTACCTGAATATCCATAAACGACTTGAAGACAAAAGTCCCGCAGAATACTTTAAACACAATTAATGTCTTTCTTATTGAACTTTTTATTCTAGAAACTGCTCCCAAATAAATATGAGAGTTTAGAGAGTTCATCAATTATTAGTTTTCTGTTATGAGTGGTTAATAAATATCTCGCAAATAGATTGCATTTGCTAGAATTTCTCATTTCATATGCTCTAATATTCCACACAGCAACGAATGTATGTACAAGTTATGAATAATATCTATCGGTTGAACAGAATAAACAAATTAGGCGGTTTTTTATTATCTGATGGTCTAAAATGTACATTAGGGCATAAAGTACATATACAATCCTTCTACAAAAAGGCACATTGTATTCTAAGTGAAGATGAGCGATCTTACCCGAAACCCGACTAGAACCCAAAAGTACAGATTTGGGTCAGGTTCGGTTTAGAAGTTTTTTTGTTGCTCTAAACAGGTTTTTCACAAAAAATACTTTTTCTGTCCTTGCATTCGATTGAAGCAATGTAAGCTTGTCAAATGATGCCGTTGAATAAATAGACTCAGCATTTACAGAGAAAAATAAATTTATATTTATGAAAAAAATTTGAAATGTCTTTCGAAAACATAATTCATTCAATTCTAGATGAAATTTGAGAATTGTATTGTAATGATGCTTGCATTATGCTCCGGTGGTGACCTTTAGTGTTACTTCACTAAATACTAAACAATAACTGACATTGAATTTACATTATCGAAATATCATCGAAACAATACACGTTTAGTATAGGCCTACTGCTTACATCCCATGAAAGTGATGCCTTTAAGGAATAATAGAAATGCTGATCATGAAGAAAATTAGATGACTCCTTGTATTTTATTAAGAAATAACAAAAGAGCGTGTTGTTGAAATACTTTAGAACAAGTTCGTGATGCAATAAATCCATCGTCATGGTCATGCAGTAATATTTTGTAGTTTATCTGCTCAGTTGTTTGCAGAGAAAACACATTTTCCCGCCTTTATTACGAGATTGCTTGGCAGTATTTCATTCGTCAATTCCATTGTACTAAATTGACGTTCGAGAGCTGCTGTGTTGCATGATTGCAGAATAATACTTCGGCAATAACAGATGGTTCCGTCTGAAAACCAATTCGCAACGGCTCCCTCTGCCAAGTTCAGGATGAACATCGGCTTCCAAAAGTCGAAAGAAATGCTTCCACAGCGCATTGGGTAAGTGATCCAGAGGCAGCAGGCTCAGCAAAGCGATGAAATTCCCAACAAGTTTCGTTTGCTCGGCGGTCATCGTCAATTTTGTCTATACAGATTCGCTGCTAGTAGTCGTGGTCTATCTGTGGTTGTGCTGCCATTGTTGTTCGCTTTTCAATCACATGCTTATGAGCGTCGTCCTTCATACAGAAAGTTTCCCTTATCCATCGTCCTTTTGACTTGTCTAAGAAAATTGAAGCAGCATTCACAGCATGCAATATATTTTGTTTCTGATCTTTCAAAAATGATTGCAGGGACAAGGTGATTCAAAGGTTGCCCACTTGATAGGTGATCCATTTTGATGTAGCCTAATGTAAAGACAAAGAACTACCCAAAAACTTAAGTCGAATATTTCTTTTCACTTTACAAGACCGGCCTTCGGCGTCCAACACTTCACGATCGATGTTAGCGAACTGACATATGGTTGTGTGATGTTTCGACTGCATTCTCCTGTGGAATAAATTCAACATGCCAAGGGAGATATGAGGTTCGAAGGAGTATTTTGAATGAGCAAGATCTGTAATTTTCCTCCGAGACAAAGAATTGCGAATGCAGTCATTATACATGTAAATAGGCTATTCATTGAAATAGGTTTACAGTAGACGGCGGTATCAGATTTGGTAAATAAGAAGAGCAATCAACTTAACATTAACGTGCGCGTAGACCTGAGATTGAAACTCACGAATTTGACACTTCAAATTCAAGATTTGTGAGGTAAGCATCAGGCTCAATGCACTCATCGTCTTTACTAATTACATATAACTTTCTGTTGCAATCTTTCTTGATAGCACTTCCTAAATGCACGTACTTACATGCTTCCTGATAAGTTTCCTGAAAAGTTCGTATTGAAAATTGTGTTGTTACTTCCTATCTCTGACCACTTTTTCAAACTTGTTTAGGTACCTGTTAGTTTAGAGGGAAGAATTTAGCATACTTTCGGGAGGAATCTGGCCAAAAAGGCTAAGAAGCACTGGTAAAGCAATGAAAAAATGCATCAAGAATCACTTTTTAAAAAACATGCTTTAAACATGTTTTTTCAGCGTGTTTACTGTTTTAAACAATTTGTTTAAAACAAAAACAAATTTGTTTAAAACACTACCCACCCTGTTTACTATTGGCAACTAAAAATACATGGAATTGCAGCACATGTTCACTAGTTTCCGGGACATCGTTCATATAATAATAATAACTGATTTTCGCTACTGTCTCCCCATTTGAGTCCCTTAAAATCGGATAAATAAATATGTGAAGACCCATCGTGAAATACGATTGAAATTCAAGTCCATATAAACTCACATGTACATACAAGAAACTGACATGTACTCTAACCAAATTTTGAAGCATTTTAATGAAAGAAAATAATTGGCAGGAATTTTGACACATAATTCATGCTTACTTAGGTTCAATGACAGTTTGTCCTTTTTGGTATTTTCAATGGAACAAGTTTAAAGAGTGAATGACTAGAGGCATCAATGTCTATAATTTTTCACAGTCCGTCATCTTTTTTCATAGAAAGAATTGTACATGTATATTATGTAAGCACTCTTTTCGATTAATCTTATCACGCCTGCTCAAGTTGACAAAAATATCTGTTACAATTTTAGTTGCTTATCGAAGTATTTTCAAATTTGGAATCAATAAATGAGATGTTTTCTTATGAGTTCACACAGTCGCTAGCTTTCATTTCGAAAAGTGCATATGTATGTTTAAATGTTGAACAGCATCATGCGTTCTCTACCTAGCACTACAGGACTTTTCGAACCTATTGACATATCAAGAAGCACATGCCTAACACTTTCAAAAGAAAGAAAAAGTTGCAGTAGGCTAAATTACATTGCATTACTTATTTTTTACCCATTTACTTTATTCCTTACCTATCAGACTTTCTGAATTTTGACTAATTGATCGGTTGAAATAGTATATTTAAATTCAACACAAATCAACATAATTTGTGAAATGCTAAAGAAACAATGGTAGGTCATGGGCTATAAGGGAGCGGGCTCACTTTGAGAAAACAAGCTATTTAAAGAATCAACAAAATCTGGCATATGGCTTGACCGCATAGAATTATTTATTGTAAAGCGAAATGGCATTACTTTAAATGCAAACTATGTGCTTCCACTGGTAAGAGTATCGCTAAACAATGAACTGAAGTTACATGTATATCAAAATATTTTAGTATTTGCTAAACTTTTTACTTTCATTGTTTTCACAAAATTAGTTTATAAGGCCTAGCGAATTCGAGTGGTCACCGTCACTGACTAATTACACGTCAATTCAATATACATCACAAAAAAAAGCACGTATCAAGAAACATCTCGTCGCGAAATATGACATCATCAATTATATTCAGAGCCTTTTATCATGCCCGCATTATGCAGGCTATGTAGGCAAATAGCAGTAATTGGCAAGTGAAAACAACATGCCAAGCCTATTCATAATGAAAAATTGCTCAAGTAGCTGTCCCAAATTTCATATGCAACTAACAATTTACACCAAACTTAAGATCCATGTATATTAAGCAGTTGGCAAATATGGTTAGACTGAAACAGTCCAACAATCTGGACTGAAAATCAAAAGTATAATTTTGTTAGCTCGACAACATTCTTGTGGGAAGATTTGAATATTTTCCGATCTAGGATGACAGGTGTATATTGCAAGTATCATAATTGTAACGAGACAGGCAAACCATATCATTTCCATAAATGGATGCCATACATGACAAAAATAGCTGCGATTTATCGAAGAATCTGTTGACATTTGTCTCCTGATCTATTTTCAGCATTCCAGAAACACATTCAAACAGGTAAGGAAACGCGAATCATCACAGTATTTCATTTTCCAGAGAGGCGTGCCTCTATTAAAAATGCATTTCGTTCTTTAAAAATTTCAATTACATTGAATGTAACCAAAATACTCAGATGCCAATTATTTCACATTATTTCATTTGCTAACAATAATCAATTCAACTTATCAGTTAATCAATCATCATATCCTTCAAAATGTCTGATGTATTTCTTGGCAAATCAAAATCTAACAGCATGAGCAATTTTTTAATTAAATTAAAACACGATACGGTAAAAAATTCGAAGGATCCAGGAAACGGAAGATGCCAAAGCTAATCAACTGCCCTAGTGGAGAATCATGCAAATAATTAGGTAACTTAAAATCAAGAGCGAATGATTACAAATTAATATTAATAACATAGAGTAATCTGCCCCAGTATAGAGTGGGAAACGAAACACATTTAAAGGCTAGCCGACCCACCTTTTGAAGGAATGGGAAATAAAATTAAATCTTAAATCAATTTTATTTTACAATGAAAGAACAAAAATGAGAGTTCGTCATGGACATGACGAGAAGCTAACTGAAAATATAAATGTTTAAAATCAAAAATCTTATAAACCAAAATATGATCGCTATGTACGGAGTCATCGGGGAGGAACCATGTGGCTGCATGAAGCAAGGTTTCGGCTCCTAACCTCCAACCTGCAACACATGGCGGAGCCACACCAACCTTATCGAATGAACGATAAGGAAGGTCTCTCCAATCCTGAAGAAACATGGCTAAAACCTCACCGAAAATAAGTTTTTGGATTTTAGAGAACAAAAGGAAAATTTAGGAATCTGGAAAAAGTCGCTAGTCTAACATACCTATGATGGAAGGTATTTGGCGAAGAGAAAAACAACCAAACTTATAAACGAGGAACCTATTCCTCGAGAAGGACTTTATGCAAGAATTGACTGGTGGATTCACCTTGTAACCTCTTTCCTTGAAGATATTGAAAATGCCTTAAGCTCTTGAAGTGAAGCATCAGATAAAATCCCAGCGAACCTGATGAGTTGGGCAGCAAAGATGTATAAGCCAGTGTTCAAATGCATATTACTTTCTGGGAAAGTACAGTATATTGCACCACTGGGAAGCTGAAATCATCAACCTCATGATAAGCCTCCGTGGTGTAAAGGCCACTATCTTGGATCTTGATTTCGACATCCAAATAATTTACGTATTTGTTGTTATCATCGCTTCTGTTAGCCAAGAGATCGATCGGGTAGATTTCAGGAAGGATCGTATCGAAGTCCTTGTAATTAAACACACAAATGTCGTCGACATACCTTGTGGTACGAGAGAACCTTGGCCAAGACAAATCTCTTTCTCGCTAGAAGCCCCGTCGCGAACGTGAACTCCCGGCAATCTCTTAAAATAGGCCTGTATTTCTGCCTATTACAAAACATATCTGTGTATTTTATGACACTATATCTCTGCTGACCAAAGTCTGCAGAGTAAATTCAGACAATAGGCTAATTGCCGTAATTGGTCATCTGCAAAATAATATAATGAAAATTTCTTGAATATATCTGTAACGTTTATTAATGACTTCAATTATGAAAGTACATTGTATATTAAAAAAACCAAGTGCTACATAGATTCGTGATAGAGATGATGAAAGCGATTTATCGATATCGCAGAATCATAATGATGATGACATTGGACACCAGGGATTCTTCGCGGATCATGTTCGTGATATTGAGATAAAACATAGCATAGTATCAAACACTGATATATATATATATATATATATATATATATATATATATATATATATATATATATAAAATTATTTGCCGTCTTTGGACCATGACAAAGTCAAATATGAAGAACAAGATATTTAAATATCAGACAACTCATTTATTTTCAATACCCGATTCATGCACAAAATCCCTGCTATCAAAAGCATCTAACCTTCAATGAAAATTCAGTCCTTAACAAAATCAATTATTATGTATGAGTCTACTAGTGATGGAATATGAAGAATGTAGTTATTGATATTAAAATATAATTATTAACTGTGAATAGTAACGGCCACAATTAATTTTTGACGTTTTGACTGCTTTTTACAGTCTGAATAGAAAAGATCCGATTTCTGGTATTCTGCTAATAATTGATTTTAGCTGCTAAATCAATTATTAAAGTGTGACGTCTTCGAATTTACCTGATACTAATTGAAGTTTTATGTGAAGTTTTATATTTTATTTTCGTTGTTTTTAATAGTCAAATTAGCAAGGGCCAACCTTAGGTGAAACACAATTAATAATTAAATAAATCCTTAATCGCACCATTCAGTAAGTAAAACCAATGTGAAAAATAAGAAAAAAAATATAAAAGTAAATGCTAATAATGTTCAAATGGTAGGTATCCTGTGTAAATATAAGCAGAGTAAGAGAAAAAATTAATAACTTACACGAGAAATCCTGCCAGTCTGCCACACTGTGTGTTGGGCAGTGTAGTAATTGCGGCATTTGCTTACTGTATATTGACAAAAACTTAATCTGCAGGTCTGGTCGCTCAGACGCTTGCTTATGTCAATTGCGTCACAATGAAATGTAATGCTTTGATTGTGGGGAAGATATGAAGTAGAAGATAGCGATAAGTGAAAAGAATTTGATCCCTCCAAAGGACCCATGTGGCGTTCCCTACAGGAACGAACTTAGGAAAGAACAACTGAAACAGATTGCCTAATTGAAAACATGTGCAATTGAGGTCATCAGCAGGAACTTGGGCAAGGATTCGCGTTTCGGCCCCCACTCCTGAATGTTCAAATTCACCCAAGCGGGGTCTTGCTATATGAGAGCAGCCTCGAAATTAATTAAATCAATGAAGCACGCGCAATTATTAAGAAGTTGCGTAGCAGAAAAATATCCGTATTTCAATAAAGTTTTACTATGTTTATGCAGCTGCTTCTCAGCACTTTGCTTGAGATCTACGCTGTTATATCCTCTCTAAATGAGAGTAGTGGCTGTATGATTGACTTTTTCGATGAAATCCTTTTCCAATGTACAGAAAAGCCCTATATTTTAAAACTTGTCCCTCAAATACTCTAGCTCCTGTCCTGTAGGGCTTACAGTTTTGTGGAAAGGTTAAAAGAGTGACAGAGACATTAAAATGGTCGACTTTATGAAAAGCAGATGCAATTGTGTCGCAGTCTGTGATTTTTATATCAATATCAAAATATTCTGCTTGTTTGTTATTGCTCCCACATCTGCTGGCTTCTAGACTAGGTGGGTAAATCTGTGGTATCAAGGAATCAAACTTTTTATGATTAATAATACATACATTGTCGATATATCTAGAAGTATTAGATAATAATCTAGCTAGACCGTACCTCTAATTCTTCATTAAATTAGTCATAAAAATAAATTCTCAATGTAAAAGAAATAAATCCGCAAGAAGTGGACTGCAATTGACATCCATAGGAATGCCCCTTACTTGTTGAAGGACTAAACCACCGAATGTAACAAAACTTTTTAATGAAGTATTACAAGTTTATAATGAACTTAATGGCATCTTTAAATTTGTCCTTTGTGAACACGCCGTAACCTAGATGCCTGACACCAGATAAAAAACTTATTTCAAAACCTATACACAAAATATTTCCTACTAGAATCGTTGAAAATTAAGTCGAGCAGGTCGGAAATGTGAGTAATGACATCTTTATGATCCAGATTGGTGTACAAAGTGGAAAAATCGGAAATTTGTGCGTCATATGCTGTAATGCTTTGAATTTTATTGAGGAACTCAACGGACGATACTATGATCCAATAACACCTGATACCACTGTTACTATGAATTGCGTTACAGTAGACTACTTCCTAAAATGGTCTCTGATCACAGACAAACCTTTATTAATCTTAATGGAAAGTTGCTTAGTAGTACAGTGCCTAGCACCAGCTCTAAAGCGAAATTTGAAATGATTTTTGTGTAATTTTGGTATCCAATGTAATTCTGGGAGTTTTTCATAATCTTTTCTACAAAAGGTGCTGAATAAGTTACTTATGCTTCTTCACTATATCACTAAGAGACACATCTACGGGAATGTAAACACTATTACCAATAGGGGTAAGTGAGTTGAGATCGAATCCAAGTTCTTGTAATTAGACCATGACGTAAATTTTTTTACAGATAAACGCGTGATTACCATTAGCTTTGTCTACGGTAGTTATTATAAAATGCTGATGATAATACTTCAAATCTCTGCTGAAATTACGAAAAGATTTAGACTTCACTTGTAAATTACCTACATTTTTATGTTTATATAATCTATCTCTAGCTTATACTAGTAACTTATTTTTCCAAGCCTGAAAGTCACTGACTGAACGTTTTAACTTGCTGCACATCCTTGTGATGCGTTTATCTAAGGGTGCAGCTGTGCTATTTATAACATCGTTGTGACGAACGGGTAGGGACAAACGATGCTTAGAACCTAATGAAAGCAACTCTTTCAGGTCTGGTTGCTCAATAAAATTCAAATCACCAGTAGATACGTGTTTGTGATGCTCATCGGTGTGAGAAGGGTGCTGACCACACCTACAATCTGAATGGATAATACTTTGCAAGTTGGTTGGTTCTATAGTTGGTTGCAAGTTCTATCCAACTTGTTGAGGAATTTGTTATAGTTGCAAATTTTCAATGAGACAGGGTTATTCAGAGGAAAATAGGTTTTGGGCGGGTACTGTTCGCGAACTTTGTCGGGTAATAGACGATTGAGACTTTTATCGTGTAAAATGCCAGAGATGTCAACCTTGTCCATGATTTAATTTTTGAAATCAAAGACAATATTAGTTTTTTGGACTGTACGATTTTGGACTCATTGTTAATCACGTTGGTGAGAGTTTGGTTAATGATACGCATAGTATCAAAATTCAAAGATCGAAGACATTGATGAAATTTAACAAGTCTTTGTTGTCAAAAAAATATTTTAATTTGGTCAAAGTATCATTGATCTTAGTTTTGCTTCTACTAGATTTCCTGACTCTAATACCATGAGTACGCTTAGGTCTAGGAATTGGACAATTGAAGTAGCTACTTAAATCAACTGTGCCTTTTGACACACAGCTGCCTCCCGCTAACTTATCGTTAAGACCTAAAGGATGCAGTGTATCAAGTGTACGAATGCAGTAATCTTCCTGTTTATTAAGCTCCTGAACTAAGCTTTATCATTGACATCCTCAATGACGTCAATAATCTGAATGGACATATCGTTATAAGTATGGCTATCATTGCGAAAATAATTAATAAAAAAGCGCTTTTATTCCCTTTAGAGATTCTATTACGATGTCCATTTAACCTACAATGCAAAGCTTGTGTGCATACATCTTTTGTGTAGATGGTAATGATTTTCATAAAGGAGATCTAATATAGCTAGCAGGGTCGTATTTAAGTGGGTACTGGTTTAAATGTTGGTCTATTAGACGTGCAGTTTTGATTACAAAATAGCAGTTCTCTTTCGATATTTGGCCGTAGGTTGACATTAATCGATATTACTTGACATAAATATTAGCATATCAGATCTAAATTGCTCATGAATCTTGGAGGGTGATGCTCGTCGTGAATGCACCCCTAAACAGTGACAGCTCGGGATTGCATAATGTTGAAATAGCATATGCTATCTTATGTACGAGTACACTATTCCTTTTAAAACTTCTCCCGATCTTTGTGTGAATAGTATAGGCCTATGTCTATCTTCGCCGGAAGATGACATCGCAATGTGGAAAATGTAGATGACCTATTTAATGCCATTCATTGATAGATGTAATTAAACTTGTAACTAGGTGCAATTAGATGTAGATGCAATGTAAGAAAATATTTCGGGATGTTTTGCATCCCACACGAATCATGCCGTAAGGCAATCCATCGCCTTGTACGTGCAACTGTCATAAGTTATTCATATAGACATTTGATGGAATACGGAAATTTCCATGAAGATGAAATATAAAAAGTTTACAAAGTCATACGTAGCCTAATGGCATGCATAATACTTTTCTATCATATGCATTATGTGATGTCTTTTATTATGACGATTGATAATAGTCATCAAATGTGCTTTGAAAAGTGCGATGTTAAAGAAACCAATTTTATATACACTGTAGGCCTGCTTTGATGCATGTGATTGACAAGTATGACATATGCAATATCGGCACAGAAAGTTTTGATAGGAGGCGACTTATTTATGATCGTGTATGCTTCATTGAAGATGACAGACAGTTATCCTTATTTATATCAACTATAATATTCAATGATTTAAAACAGACTGCATTTGTATATCAAGGTCACATGACAGTGTCTCCTGAACGTCAAAACAAGTTTTGTCTGTCTGGTGGTTTCTGACCTTCGTCTTAAGTACACTGTCTGTGTTCCAAAATAGTCCAAATCAATGTGTCCATTAATTTGTAAATAATGCCTTTAATGTTTATTTTTTTGCGTCAAATTTCATTAGAAATCTTGCAGGTCTCATTGATGCTTTGTATTTACTTTGATATATAAATAGATGATTATTAAAATAATGCTACCACTTTGTGCACGTGTAGCAGATGAAGGCTCACATATAGGACATTTGTGCATCTGTATATTGAGAATTATTTCAGAAATACATAAACAAATAAAAGCTGATTTCTCACACATCCTAACTTGGAAATGGTCAATTATCATTATTAAGTATTTGTAAACGTGAAGTCCGTGTATTCCTTGATTTGGAACAGAACAATGTCTAGATTACAATGCTAACCAATATGCTCTTGTCTTCATGGATGAAACATTTGAATTAATTATTTGAAATTCAGTAAAGGGTTGATAGTTGACATGTAATTTATTCACTCTCAGTTTAATTCATTAAATTTCTTGTTACATTATATGGATATAGTTTTTATCAAATTACTAGTGCTTGCAACTTGTTTTCACTGTCTGTGCTGTTAATGTACTTAATATGGTTTGATTACAATCATTCAAAGGACAAAAATAAAACTGATACACAATGAATCTTTTTCCTCGATGAAGTGAACTTTGAACAACAACATTCGATCACACCCTCCATCAAATGACCAGCTACACAAAATCAAAGCTACATGTATGTGTTACAAGCAGTGGTTAGTACCTGATACCCGAATCCCCTCGTGCGTGTGGGCGCTCTCGGACCCAAGTTGAAAAGAATAGCACAATGAAGTCATTTCCCCTGTAATGTAATGCATAACGTATCCCACATTTTATAAAGGAATGAATAAAGAAATTGAATTGGATTGCTGACTCTGTTTGCTCTTTACTTATATCCAAGCATCTCATTCAACAGCGACTCTATCCCATTACATTACATGTAAACAGTTTACATTTCATTTCACCGGACTGCATCTACTGATTTATCCTGTAGCACTAGCTGCTACTGGCCATGCAATATTAAATGACTACTAACACACTCTTTCGAATAGTTTGAAGAATTCTAATGCAGCCACTTCGAAAACTAGCTACATGTACAATTAGACAACTTCGATAAATGGCATACTAAGTTTGTGTTGTCTGCAAATTGGGTGAGGTAATAGAAAAATCCAATTTCTGAGTATGAAAATATCCCTGAATTCTTTTGCATAAGGCCATTCGTAGATCGTGAGATAACACTGGTATTATATCCAAATTAGATTTAATTCCAAATAAGGCCTATAAAAATGACATAAATATTTCAAATTCTCTACAGAATCAACTAGATTCTGTTCTAGATCTCTTCAAATGCTCAACTAGAATGATATGTAAACTATGGACCTGCGAAGTGGCAAATTTAGAGTCGAATCGAATCTGGTCGTGATTCGCGAGAATAACTTAAATATATACCTACTTTAACTTATTTCTGATAAATGATTTACTTAGGCAGTTACAAGTTTAGTCAATAAGGGAATGGGCCACCACATAGGGATATAGAAGGCAGCTTAATGATATTTACTTTGTTTGTTGCTTCTGGCTTTCAGAAGAAAGCCCTTCGAATCTCATGCTGGACTGGAAATGTAGCCGTTAATGCACTTAAATGCTCAGCCCGGGAAAACAAAACTTTTCATGAACTAAAAATCAGTTGATTCTGTCATTTCCATCTTAATTTTCTGAGAGCAGTTATAGAATTTTTACAACAATTGAATGATCCCCATAAATTTCCATGTTGTCGTTGTCCGTGATGAATCATGCTGAATTCAAAACAATGTATCAAAGAGCCTTACAGCACTTGTCTTACAAGTGCGAAGAAGTAAGGGATCATCAGAGACTGTGAGCACAATGATGCTTGGCTAATTATTGTATAAGCTTGAACTAGCCGGGGCATGGAGATGGAAAACTTGGGTTCATCAGCCCGCGTGAGTTTAAAAAGTTCAGGAATGCGGACTTACTAGTAATCACAAGTTATCTGAACCACAGCTGTGAACTTTATGGTTTTAGAAGGATCATGACTCGGACTCGATGGCTATATCTTACTGAGTCAGAGTCCGGTAAAGTCCATCTCATCTATTTGCCATTGTCAATAATTGGGTGATATTCATCGTAAAATACACGACGGTCCCCACTAGCATAGCAGATTTTAGAGAATGTTAAACCAAGGACTTATTACTTCCTTCAAGTGACAAACACAGGCCTACATTCAATTGTTTGAAATTTTTATTAGTAAACAATAACTTATTAAACTTATCGCTTAATTACAAACCATTACACTATTTTGTGTAATGGCTATTATATAAATACATAATGGAGACAAATCACATAATGTAAACTAACTTTAGTGATCAGAAAGAATTATAGTTCTTCGATTTTGATCTGGTAATTATATTGAGACAGTTGGTTTTAGAAATGTGTCACGAGATTCGATGTGTGGTCGCTGAAGGTGCGTGTGTCATGGACCACACAACGTGATCAAACCAATTTCAGCTTATCTGTTGTCGAAAGCACCATTATTAGTATACTTTGTAGTGTACTTCATCGAAAATCCTTTTATTTTATCTGTTTATAGTCTTCAAAATAGAGTAAATCACTCATGATTTTTTGTAGTAGAGAAAGTTCTCTGTAAGAAAGATGTGAGATCATTGAGACTAAGAGGATGAAAAGACTGCATTTTTTACATCAATGTGATAGATGAGTCAGTAATCCTTAAATATCCTTTATAGAAATAGGACTCTGCTCTGGTGAAATTAGAAAAATACGGACCATTTCAAAATTATAAAGTAGTTGCAGAAAATTGTCAACCATTTTTTCAAGCGCAGATGTGCAGCTGTACACGCATATAGAACCATACACCAATGCAGTGTAGATGCATATAGAAAATGCGCCATCATAGCACCTGTACAATTGAATTAAAAAGATACTGTGAAAATATGCTCACTAGATAAATAATGCAGTGCGTATTGCAATAAATCACTATATGCTTAAGTCATCAGACTTAGAGCCCCATGAAGTATGATATATCAATTTTAGAAAAAAAACTGTTAGCGACTAAGAGCGACATCCTCTCAAAATATAGCTTATCTAGAAGTTGTTAGCTGCAACTAAACCATTTTTAGGAAATGATAGGACCAAATCGGTCAAAATGATATGACTATGAGGGTTCTAATTCAAACCTTACCCAGTACTTATAAAGTATCACTTGCTTTCAAAGCGAAGTTCAAAGCGATCGATAAACACAAAACAAAATGTTCATTCATGTGAGTGTAATCTAAATTCAAATTTTTCGTCTCTAATTTCTCGCTCTAATTATTGAAATCTTGTAAATGTCGACCTGAGGCTTCTGTTGTAACATTCTTCTTTTTAAATAGATGCATTATGAAATAAGATGAATTTAGAGGAAGTAAGTTAGATATCAGAGCACACCCACTCACGTAAACAGCTGATGGAAATCTCACGCCCAAAGGGTGTGGCGGAGGGATGGTTCGCTTCACGAAGTCACCTTTCAGGACACATGTGACCATAGATAAGCACGAAATTCTTCTCTTCATATCAGTATCACAATCAGGACATGTACATTTTTCAAGTCAATTGCTCATTACATTTAAGCAGCAAACAAATACTCAAATTGCTATTGCATCTGAAAAGTCATTGAGAACATTATAAACAATAGAAATGAACTGGCTGATGGTTATTGAGAACATTTTGTTATTGTTTCAGCTGTTGCACTTTCTTGAAATTGATTCTTGAAAATTCCTCTTAGACGCGATCAGGTATCCAATATTGAATAATAGCAAATATTCTTGCAGTTGGGATATTCATTAGAAAAATATAATGGTTTGCGGAAAACACCAACTGTGTTTTCCGCAAACCATTATATTTTTCTAATATTGAATAAGCCTTACAAAGATAAGTGTACCGCTCTTCCTTTTGATAATTTATATTTTTAAATTCAAAATCTTCTACTAATACGATGATGTACAGGTAGACGGTCGTGTTGCCGCGTTTTGAGGTTGCATGTTATGATACATGTATATTATATTCTTGAAAACAATTCAACCAAAGTAAAGGCTCAGAAGCAATTCCTCTTACATTCTTAAAATCAAAGTCCTTAAAAACTGTGACCTAAGAGAAAACGCAGATTAAAAGAACATAACCATAAGGAGAGACACATCTTAAAATGGAAGAGACTCGCGAATGCAAGCAGCAATGCCTCTTTCGATGGCGATAGATAATCGAAGTCACAATTGTTTCATGTGTATACACAGGTTGTATGTGTAGACTCGTGTGGCCATCACAGAGGCAACACGCAATCATGTTTTCATCACGCAATCATGCAAGAACATGTTTTCATTAAGAGGCAGTGAGCGGACCATATATCAACTGCTTGTGGGAGTGGATAGTTAGGATTTTAACAAGACGCAAAATGCCGCATGAATCTGCTCATCCCATCTTCCGAACCTCAACGTTTAATCAGGATTCTAACACATATCATCTAGAACCCTGCACAAATGCTTTATCCATGTCGCCACAATAGTGGAGCAAAGCGGCACGATTCCGAATCGCGCGACCTAAATGCACGATTACTCAAGAATCATGCGAGTTTGAATGTTTACTTAGCTCTTCTGAAATTTAGTTACCTTCAATTTATATTACGTTCAAATTCTAAGACTATTGTAGTTTCATCATAAATATGATAATTTCAATCAAAATTGATTAAAACTACTCTGAAATACTATTGATTAATGATTGCAATGCCCACTTTTGCGGCAATATAATGTTGTAAGTAGTAATAAAAGGTCCATAATAAACACAGCGCGCCCCCCCTCCCCCCCTGGAACGACAGAGTGTCGTGGTCGGCCGCCGTGGTGCTTCGGGTCTGACTCCCCCCCCTCTCGAACGACAGAGGTTGTAGTCTGTCGTGGTGTGCCGGCCAGGTGGGTCCACGTTCACAAACTGTTCGCTGACTCCCCCCCCCTCTGCAACGACAGAGTGTGAGACTCGGGTGAGTTGGTCCGACCGCCTGGTTGACGTGGGCGACCGTCAAGGTTGACGTGGGCGACCGTCTAGGTTGACGTGGGCGACCGTCTAGGTTGACGTGGGCGACCGTCTAGGTTGACGTGGGCGACCGTCTAGGTTGACGTGGGCGACCGTCTAGGTTGTCGTGGATGGTGAAATGGCTGCCAGATTCGGATTCAGCGTAAAATTCTGCATCGGTATGGTGAGTTTCAAGGCAATCGGCGAGAAAAAATTTTTCTTCAAAATTTTAACAGAGTTAGAATTTGGGACGTTTTGGTGTGTAGCGCCCAAACGAAGCATCGAATGAGAAAACGGAGGCCAGATTCGGATTCAGCGTGAAATTCTGCATCGGTATGGTGAGTTTCAAGTCAATCGGAGAGAAAAATTTTCGCTGACGTCCCCCCCCTCTGGACAGCTCGCTTCGATTTTGGCTTCCAGTGGACGGATTTAGTCGTGCGATAGCTCGTTTGAAAGCTAAGAGTGAGACAAATTCACTGAAAGAATCGGCTTGTTCCTATCTGTCTTCGTTTAGATGTGAGACGCCATTTAAGATTTTGGAACATTGGCGAAAAACGACAGAGTTAGAATTTGGGACGTTTTGGGCTGTAGCTTCAAAACGAAGCATCGGATGGGAAAACGGATTTCAGATTTGGAATCAGCGTGAAATTCTCTATCTGTATGGTGAGTTTCAAGGCAATCGGCGAGAAAAAATTTTCAACATTTTTCGAAAAAACGACAGAGTTAGAATTTGGGACGTTTTGGTGTGTAGCGCCAAAACGAACCATCGGATGAGAAAACGGAGGCCAGATTCGGATTCAGCGTGAAATTCTGCATCGGTATGGTGAGTTTCAAGTCAATCGGAGAGAAAAAATTTTCGCTGACGTCCCCCCCCTCTGGACAGCTCGCTTCGATTTTGGCTTCTAGTGGACGGATTTTGTCGTGCCATAGCTCGTTTGAAAGCTAAGAGTGAGACAAATTCACTGAAAGAATCGGCTTGTTCCTATCTGTCTTCGCTTAGATGTGAGACGCCATTTAAGATTTTGGGACATTGGCGAAAAACGACAGTTAGAATTTTTGCGATGGCTGCCTACTGTAGAGCCAAAACGAAGCATCGGATGGGAAAACGGAGGCCAGATTCGGATTCAGCGTCAAATTCTACATGGAAATGGTGTATTTCCAGCTCAATCGGAGAGAAAAAATTTTCGCTGACGTCCCCCCCCTTCCCCCCTCTGGACAGCTCGCTTCGATTTTGGCTTCCAGTGGACGGATTTTGTCGTGCAATAGCTCGTTTGAAAGCTAAGAGTGAGACAAATTCACTGAAAGAATCGGCTTGTTCCTATCTGTCTTCGTTTAGATGTGAGACGCCATTTAAGATTTTGGAACATTGGCGAAAAACGACAGAGTTAGAATTTGGGACGTTTTGGGCTGTAGCTTCAAAACGAAGCATCGGATAGGAAAACGGATTTCAGATTTGGAATCAGCGTGAAATTCTCTATCTGTATGGTGAGTTTCAAGGCAATCGGCGAGAAAAATTTTCAACATTTTTCGAAAAAACGACAGAGTTAGAATCTTTGCGATGGCTGCTTTCTGTAGAGCCAAAACGAAGCATCGGATGGGAAAACGGAGGCCAGATTCGGATTCAGCGTCAAATTCTACATGGAAATGGTATATTTCCAGCTCAATCGGAGCACTAGAACCGGAGACAGGCGGGTTTTGAGTGTTTGGATGATGGGTATTACGTCATCAGCTGATCGCCACACACTATATAAGCTGGGAACCGACAGAGACTTGTCATTCAGACGAGAGATTGCCAACGGTAAGTCGTCTCTCTGAGCTCCGATGATAGCTTCGGACATTCCAAATCCCGAGTTTCTGTAAGAAACCGACTTAGAAAATTTCATTGCTGATATCAGCTAAGGCGTCAGACTTAGAGGTTCGCCAGGAGATGGCCTTCGTCTCCAGGCCATAAAAGACTCCAAAACTTTAAAGGCTTGTAACTTTTCTTCTACAAGTCCGTTTGACTTGATTCAAAAAAGGTTCGGTCGCTATTGATCTGCCCTAAGTGATAGACTACTTATAAAAATTCGTAAGTAGTGCTAAAAAGTTGAAAAATTTAAATTCACTAGTTTTGGAGGTTTTCTGGGGTTTTCGACCCTGCTGAAGTCAATGAAAGCATTTTTAATGATGTCTGAACCAGTCTTCTCATGCTATAAGCGGCTTTTCACTGAAAGCGAGCAAGACACGGAGAGTTTTGCTGTAATATTCCACTGACAGGGTGTTCCTTCGGGACGGCGGACGATGCCGTAGTGATAAGTGTGGCAAGGGAATGTGTCATATTTGAGACCGTAACCGCTGGGACAACTCATGTCTCATGTTGGGCATTTGACACAGCTCTCAACGTAGCACTTTGAACGCCAATCGGTTGAGTCTCAGCTATCTTGTCATGGGTGGCCTCTAAACATCTCCATTGCAAAACGCTGGTGAATCAAGCCCTCTACGGCTTGCTATCAAGCTGATCAAAGCAATAACTTGGGATGTTTCCTCAAGGTTTTCAAGTATGCTGAGTTCAAATCTGCTATCAGATTTCAAATTTAACTAAGACTAAGGCAGCTTTGAGGGGTTAGATCCCAGCTACTGTTCACTACCTTTGACTCGGCGTTGCTGTTACCACTTCGGGGCAGTGACAATGATGTCTTAAGCTGTAAATAGCGGGTATCGGAGAAGATCTCTCACTTCCCTAGTGATCAGTACAAGGCCTTCGGGCTGTCGACGGGATCGAGTGCCACTCACTACACTCAAATCTATCATTCCTCACTAAGTGTAAATTACTGACTATACATTTGTCCTGCTATCAGGTTGTTTTGACTTGCTATCTAGTTGAATAGTCTCTTGCTATCAAGAGATTCACTTCTGCTCATAAAGCACATCATCGCTGTAATACCTCCTTTGCTCGAGCGTTCCTTCGGGACGGTGGGTACTGCCGTAAAGGGATTGCGTTGCACGGGTTGTTCGTCGTTTGTTAGACCGAAACCTCTGAGCCGTTGCTCATGTTGGGCATTCGACTTCATACTCAACGTGACGCTTTCTCTCGCCAGGTCAGAGTACTTCAGCCATTCGACAAAGGTTAGTCTTTATGATATGGAGTAGAGTGAAATGTAATTCATTAGATGCCCCTTCAATGATTGCTCCCATGATAAACGTTGATGAGACAAATGAAATGATTCTCATCTTCCTTTTTCAGTGATTGAAATCTACTAACACACTACCGTATAATCGTCCACTATGGGACAAGACATGATAGAGCCTCCACGCGGTTTGCCCTGGGCAGTCTTCGGACTGGCGAATACTATCATTAAGTTGAATCTGCTATCAGTCAACTTGAACGTTGCGTCGCATTAGAGGGGTATATAAACCACTGCCTCTCATTTCATTTCATTTCAATCATGCAGACGCCGAACAGTCAAGTCAGCTCTCCTCGCGGACCGCAGTTAAGGCCGCGAAATTTATTTGAGGAGTTTGCCAGGCTAGAGGAGCAAGACAGAGTTTTTAATAATCTTGCTCGGATTGGCAATCCGATGACAGCAACTGCTGTCAATCCAACGGAATGGCGCTACATTCCACTTTTTAGCCATGTACCAGTTAATGTGGAAGTCGACACTGCTACCAAGGAGAGAGTCAAAGACTCTCTCAGCAGAATTGGTAGGGTGTAAGATGACGTTACTCCCGAGAACGAACCATCGGCTCTCTTAAGGGCCACCATGGGGCAAGACATGATAGAACCTCCTCGCGGTTTGCCCTGGGCAGTCTTCGGACTGGCGAATACTATCATTAAGTTGAATCTGCTATCAGTCAACTTGAACGTTGCAAATGAAGTTCGGTGTAATACTTCCTTTCGACGAGCGTTCCTGTAAAGGGCGGCGGTGAAACCCGTAGCTATGTATACCGCAAGGGACATTCGGCAATGGTCAATCTTGTTAAACCTCTCTGCGTCATGTTTGCAAGTGATTGCCTCTGTATCAACGTAGTATGCATTCGCGCCAGGGCGACATTTAGCCAACTGTCGAAGGTTGCCTAAAACTTTCCATTGCATACGTTATGAGAACCATGAGTTCTACCTGTCTCTATCAATGAGACGAATTGATGAATGGAATGAAATGGGAGGACACTCACGCGCCACACGCAACATAACACACTTCTCTCTTCCGTAGTCTAACAAGCTCTTTACACATGGATCGCAGTCGATTGCTATCCCTGTATCAGAAGTGTAAGCTATCTTAATTTTATCTAACACTATTTCAACTACCATTATCATCCATATGAAATGTTATAAGAATTGCAAGTTAGATTAAGCGTGCTACTATTTCCAAATGAATAAAGTATACATGGTTAAATCATCCACTTAAGCCCATCCGTAGTCTAACAAGCTCTTTACACATGGATCGCAGTGGATTGCTATCCCTGTATCAGAAGTGTAAGCTATCTAAATTTTATCTAAACTATTTCATCTACCATTATCATCCATATGAAATGTTATAAGAATTGCAAGTTAGACTAAGCGTGCTACTATTTCCAAATGAATAAAGTATACATGGTTTAATCATCCACTTAAGCCCATCCGTAGTCTAACAAGCTCTTTACACATGGATCGCAGTGGATTGCTATCCCTGTATCAGAAGTGTAAGCTATCTAAATTTTATCTAACACTATTTCAGCTACCATTATCATGCATATGAAATGTTATAAGATTTACAAGTTAGACTAAGCGTTCTACTATTTGTAAATGAAACATATAGTTTCAACAGTTTACAGATTGAAAATAAAGTTTCAATAGTGTGTGCGTTAGAAATAAAGCTTTATCTGTTTGTATGTTAGAAACAAAATAAAGTTTACAAGATAAGAAGTAAAGTTTCACCACTTTACAAGTTAAGAACAAAGTTCTATCTGTTTATATGTTAGAAATAAAATAAAGTTTCAATAGTGTATGCGTTAGAAATAAAGTCTTAGCTGTTTGTATATCAAAATAAAGTTTCAAGAGTTTACAAGTTAGAAATAAAGTTTCAATAGTGTATATGTTAGAAATAAAGGTGTAACTGTTTGTAAAAATAAGATCGCAAGATTTACTAGTTTACAAGTTAGACTAAGTGTAAATTAAAAATAAATTATAACTGTTCACGTGTTAAAGCGTTGATGCAACGATGAACAATTAATAAGCTGAAAAGTTTTAGATTCACTTTAACATTATCATATATTTACAGATAGAAATGTATCACAGCAAAGCTACTTCATGAGTCAGTTTGCCAGGAGTGTATCATCTCAAACTTTTACTCCGACTGTGGAACATTGATTTCCATGATGAAGATTTAAATAGTTAGATTCGATGACGAACAAGATTTACTAGTTTACAAGTTGGACAAAGTGTTCTACTATTTGTAAATGAAAGATATCATTTCAACAGTTTACCAGTTAGAAATAAAGTTTCAACAGTCTACAAGTTAAAAATAAAATTATAACTGTTTCAAGAGTTTACAAGTTAGAAATTAAGTTTCAATGGTGTATGCGTTAGAAATAAAGTTTTAGCTGTTTGAATATCAAAATAAAGTTTCAAGAGTTTACAAGTTAGAAATAAAATGAAGGTTCACCAGTTTACAAGTTAAGAATAAAGTTCTATCTGCTTGTATGTTAGAAATAAAACAAAGTTTCAACCGTTAACAAGTTAAAAATAAAGTTTCAAGAGTTTACAAGTTAAGAATAAAGTTTCAATAGTGTGTGTATGTTAAGAATAAAGTTTTATCTGTTTGTATGTTAGAAATAGAATGAAGTTTCACCAGTTGGAAAGTTAAGAATAAACTTCTATCTGTTTATATGTTAGAAATAGAATGAAGTTTCACCAGTTTACAAGTTAAGAATAAAGTTCTATCTGTTTATATGTTAGAAATAAAATGAAGTTTCATCAGTTTACAAGTAAAGAATAAAGTTTCAATAGTTTACAAGTTAAGAATAAAGTTTCAATAGTGTACATGTTCAGAATAAAGTTCTATTTGTTTATATGTTAGAAATAGAATGAAGTTTCACCAGTTTACAAGTTACGAATAAAGTTCTATCTGTTTAAGTTTACAAGTTAAGAATAAAGTTCTATCTGTTTATATGTTAGAAGTAAAATGAAGGTTCACCAGTTTTCAAGTTAAGAATAAAGTTCTATCTGTTTGTATGTTAGAAATAAAACAAAGTTTCAACCGTTAACAAGTTAAAAATAAAGTTTCAATAGTTTGCAAGTTAAAACTAATGTTTCAATAGTGCATATGTTAAGAATAAAGTTTTATCTGTTTGTATGTTAGAAATAGAATGAAGTTTCACCAGTTGGTAAGTTAAGAATAAACTTCTATCTGTTTATATGTTAGAAATAGAATGAAGTTTCACCAGTTTACAAGTTAAGAATAAAGTTCTATCTGTTTATATGTTAGAAATAAAATGAAGTTTCATCAGTTTACAAGTTAAGAATAAAGTTCTATCTGTTTGTATGATAGAAATAAAACAAAGTTTCAACCGTTTACAAGTTAAAAATAAAGTTTCAATAGTTTAGAAGTTAAGAATAAAGTTTCAATAGTGTGTATGTTAAGAATGAAGTTTTATCTGTTTGTATGTTAGAAATAGAATGAAGTTTCACCAGTTGGCAAGTTAAGAATAAAGTTCTATCTGTTTGTATGTTAGAAATAAACTTCTATCTGTTTATATGTTAGAAATAGAATGAAGTTTCACCAGTTTACAAGTTAAGAATAAAGTTCTATCTGTTTATATGTTAGAAATAAAATGAAGTTTCATCAGTTTACAAGTAAAGAATAAAGTTTCAATAGTTTACAAGTTAAGAATAAAGTTTCAATAGTGTACATGTTCAGAATAAAGTTCTATTTGTTTATATGTTAGAAATAGAATGAAGTTTCACCAGTTTACAAGTTACGAATAAAGTTCTATCTGTTTAAGTTTACAAGTTAAGAATAAAGTTCTATCTGTTTATATGTTAGAAATAAAATGAAGTTTCATCAGTTTACAAGTTAAGAATAAAGTTCTATCTGTTTGTATGTTAGAAATAAAACAAAGTTTCAACCGTTAACAAGTTAAAAATAAAGTTTCAATAGTTTGCAAGTTAAAACTAATGTTTCAATAGTGCGCATGTTAAGAATAAAGTTTTATCTGTTTGTATGTTAGAAATAGAATGAAGTTTCACCAGTTGGCAAGTTAAGAATAAAGTTCTATCTGTTTCTATGATAGAAATAAAACAAATTTTCAACCGTTTACAAGTTAGAAATAAAGTTTCACCAGTGTACAAGTTAGAAATAAAGTTTCAATAGTGTATATGTTAGAAATAAAGCTTTATCTGTTTGCATGTTAGAAACAAAATAAAGTTTCAACAGTTTAAAAGATAAAAACTAAAGTTTCAATAATGTGTACGTTAGAAATAAAGTTTTAGCTGTTTGTATATGAAAAACTAAGTTTCAAGAGTTTACAAGTTAAAAAATAAAGTTTCAATGGTGTATACGTTAGAAATAAAGTTTTAGCTGTTTGTATATCAAAATAAAGTTTCAAGAGTTTACAAGTTAGAAATAAAGTTTCAACAGTGTGTATGTTAGAAATAGAGTTTTATCTGTTTGTAAAAATATGATTGCAGGATTTAATAGTTTGCAAGTTAGACTAAGCGTTCTACTATTTGTAAATGAAAGATATAGTTTCAACAGTTTACAGATTAGAAAATAATGTTTCAATAGTGTACAAGTTGGAAATAAAGTTTTAATAGTTTATACGCTTGAAATATAGTTATATCCGTTTATGTCTTGGAAATAAAGTTCTAACAGTTTGTATGTTAGAAATGAAGTTTTACCTGTTTGTATGCTAGAAATAAAGTTTCATCAGTTTCCATATTAAAAAATAATGTTTTTAACAGTTTACAAGTTAAAAATAAAGTTTTAATAGTGTATGCGTTAGAAATAGAGTTTTAGCTTTTGTATGCTAGAAATAAAGGTATAGCTATTTGTAAAATAATTAAAATTGTAAGTGATTAGCATATTTCGTTTGCTGAAAAGAAGGTGTTCCGCCTGTTAGTGTTGGTGTATTAATATTGAAGAATTTGGTAGTATCTGTTCAATTGAAGACTATAATGGTTCTAGCAAATATTAAAAACAGCAGCCATTATATAATTTATGAAACTGAACCCTTTCCTGCTGCTCTCATTCGAGTGGTACCCTATACATATTACCATCCTTCATAACGGGCATTGTATCATAACAGGCTTATGTGATTTCAATAAAGTATCACGGATTGTTAAATTCCTAATGTGTTATCTGTTTGATGTATAGCTAATGGAGGCATGTTAAACGTTGAGTTTTTCCTTCATTCACTGACGACTCATCATATGAATGAGTTAAGGTGAAAACGGTATGCGTCATCACTTTGACTGACAAAGGAACGCACACGCACTGAATGGGGAAAAGATCAGGCTGTCAATAAGGATGAATAGAATCTTATCGAATGGTCTGACATCTACGACAATGAGGTGGATCCATTTTTAGACATGGGTTATCGCTTTGTCTGATATGAAAACGTTCACACGCTCACATATTCAGCTGTGAATATAATTTACTATTGCTATTTTTAGTGACTATCTTTACAAGAAGAATGACAGTGATGTAAGCAACATGCTTCCTAACCTGAATAGAGCTGTTTGTGTTATTCTATTAGACATGTCGTTTAGCAAATCGGCGATACAACGATGTTGTCCACCCGTTAGAAAAATTAGCACAAGCGAGTTGTGTGAAGTGTTACTTGATGATGCAAAGATACATCACATTTCATTTTTGATTGAAAATCAACGCGTTGTTCTGAAACTGGGTGATGACATTCAATGTCAATTGAGTAAAAATTTGAAAAAAAAACTCTTTGGTTTTTCAATGCTACAAACTGTGTTTGCTGCTGCGCATACGATTGGTATAGAAACACCAATGACCCTTAATAAACATGAACAGCACCTTTACATTCAAAGTGATCTGATTTCACCTATTTCTGTTGGTGAGAAAAAAGAATACATTTTACGCGATTTCATTCATGATAAAGACGCTTCATATGGAATAGTCGAGAAGATGTTTGAATCTATTTTCTATCATCCCGTCGTCAAACAAACTATACCCTCTATTGCTATCAAAATTACCAATGGTTTACAAGAGTGCATCCACGTGAAAGATACTAAATCCCTCGTAACTTTAGTGTTTCGGAAAACAAAGTGAAGTCTTTATACAACATTTATTGAAATATGTACATGAATGTGAAGCAATAGACTTTATACAACATCCACTGAAAATATATACATGAGCGCACTTCAATAAACATTGCTATATACAAAAAGTCTTTTTACTTCGTGAAGGGTGGAAATATACAGGGATAGGAAAAATGTCTTTCAGTGGAAAAGTCATCACATGGGGAATGTACAGATGTGGACACATATTCACAAGGAAAAAACAATCTCATGCGATACATAAAACAACAATGTTTATCTACAGAAATCAACATCAAAATACTGAGTTAAGGATGAATCTATTTACACGTCTCCTGAATGTGGTAGTGTGAGTTTTATTCTTTTGGGTGGTGGTATGTTTGTGTCAGGATGTCCATGTGGAAGAGATATGTTGTGTTCTAACCAGCACCTCTTATCCTCCCATGCTGAAAGCGCCCGTTTCCTAAAAGTATGAGTTTTGATCTCATGCGACTTAGATTTTAAGATTGTCATATTGACAAACGTTATATTTTTATTTCTATAGGCTTTCCTGAAATTCTTATGTTTCATGTTAGAGACCAATGATCTTGATATGCCTTTAGCACGCTTAATACTATCGTCGCTATCCTTTAATTTCATACTGTACATTTTTGGACGGAGGAGAATCATTTCATCTATTTCCTTCCCTGCTGTCTCATCCTTAAAGCAGCCAAGTTTTGCCTTATTTTTGATGGAGTAGAGTGGGTGATCAGTAGGATAATTTGATGTATCAAAATATCTTTCTAAAGATTTTCCTACTTCATTGAAATTTAAATCTTTTTGAGTGGTAATACCTAAGAAGAAACTATCTGTATCACCACCCAACAAACGAACCTCTTTTACGAGAGGACATGGTTTTAGTATTTTATAAAAGAGTTGGTACATTTCAAGCTTAGAGTAATCTAGTACAGCTTGACCAATATAGATGGGTTTGCACAACTCAACTTCAGATTTTATCATTTTAACACCTATAAGGTCCTCATCGATAATGTCTCTATCGATGAATAGAGGTGATGAGACCAATTTGTGATACTTTTGATCATCATTAACTAGTTTGTAGTTTACGCGCTTTCTAACATCCTCCATCGTCTTACCAAATAGACTGTTGTTCTTATATTTATAAAAATCTTTTTCAAAATTATTTTGGGCTAGTGCACGTTTCTGGCTGTTGCTATCAATATATGGTTTGAGGAAGGCTTTCTGTCTAAATTTAATAATGCGGTGAACTCTTTTTAAAATCATACCCATTTCTAAATAAAATTTTAAGATGCTAAAGTGGACTAGATAGTTTTCTTTATCATACTGGGTGAGTAAAAGTTTGCGGCAAGGCTTATAGTCGGGTTGACCGCATGATTCTAAATCTTTATGAAATTGTTTCATAAAGTCGGAAAACATATCTTTGGTCACTTCACCTGATTCGGGTGCGAGTGGAAAATCCACGGTTTTATGTTTAATATTATTTGGATAGATTAGATCTATTTCAAAATAATATCCCCAATCACCTTCATCTGGAATTGCTAGTATGTTAGAAGGGTTGGAGAGATGCTGAATTTCACTATCATCTAACCAGCTAAACTCAGAGTGAGGTAGCGGTTTGGATAGTGAACTACCATACAAATTATTTTGGTCATAATACTTAAGATGGGTATGATCATTACCTACTATTTCAGATTTTAACCTATGTTTATTTACAAATGTGAGACCACCGCGAATTCCTCGCTCAAATAAATTATACATCTCTGGATCTTGTAAGAGATGAATGGTCTCACCAGTCATTTTAAAAGCAGACTTAAATGACATGGCTGGTAGACTGACAAAGTGGACGGGATCTAACTTATCTTCTTCTAATGCCACTCGTCGAAACTCCTGAAATACATCAGCCAGCAAAAATACATCTAACTTAAGGTAGGCAATCATATATTCGCCAAATGTATGGCAGTCAAATTTTATCCATGCATCTTGTGCATGATCATAATCTTCGGTCTTACATTCTGCGCCGGTCAAATCATTTTTAAATTTATCTATGGGCGGAAGAGAAGTCTCGCCGAGTTTACTAATCGCATCAAAATATGCATATGGAAAGACTCCTTTCCGTGTGATGACTTCATTAGTTAAATTTGGATATTGTTTCTTAAGATTTTGTGTTAGTGGAAGAGACTTTAGATTTTGTACGAGAGAGGCCAGTGATGCAGTCATAAATTGGTAGGAATCTAAAAATTTTATATCAAAATAGACCGTCTTATTTTCTTTGGTTTTATCGACGGGTACTTTTGCTGTCATGGCCATAAACTTTTCTCTCGTTTGTGCTATTACATCAAGCTTCCACTCTTTCATTTGGCCTAAACCTCCTTTTATTATCATATGGCTGTCGTAGCCCTTGAAATTATGGAAAATGACGGGTAATGTACGCCGTTTCATCCTAAGTGAAAAATTGCATTTTGAACAGAGTGCGTTTCTAAATTTACCAGTGATGTGATCATGGTCGCGCACTTTCTTAATCTTATCATCGTCAAATGTTTTCCTACATTTGGGGCAAATGTTGCAACTATCAAATTTTGCTTGATCATCTGCTGTCATATGCAATGATCTGCGATAGAGTTCACCATCATGTTTTTGTTGAAATTTTACAGCCTGTTCGAGGAATTGTAGGAATTGGTAAATACAATCCTCACCTTGCCAGACGCGCATTTTATTTTGCCTACTCCTAAAGTGATCATGCCATACTTCATAGCAGGAAATGGCTGCTGGTCGATGGATGTTATCATCGATATAGCATTCGATGTCAGCATAGATGACACGAAGAGGACTTAGTTCATCGCCATTCTCTCTATATGAAAACTCCTTATCTTTGGGCATGCGCTCTATTTGTAGTTTACCCCGCTTGCACCATTCATAATGACTTAGAAATTTATTTTTCGACCAAAATGGTCGTGTGCAGCGATCGCATATGAAATGTTCACCTTTAATCGATTTTTGTATATGGTTGTAAAGGCGATGAATTTTTGGAATACCACAGTAATGCCACTGTTGAGTATTGTCCTCATACACTAGCAAGAGGTTGACAACTCGATCATAGCTACTTTGGCGGTTGTTATACCTAACGCCTTTTAGCCCTTTCTCCCAGACGTGTACCACTATCTTAATTTTATTTAATTTCTCAAATTTCTCTATATCTTTCAATTTCATATCTTCACTATTGCAGTCATCAAACTTTAATTCATTTTCCCACTCTTGATACTTACTTCTACGGAAACGATTATCATTTACATCATTGTAGTGGAGAATGGATAACACTGCATACTTAAAACATTGCGATTCACAATCTACAGAAACGACTGCTTTTTTATTTTTTAAACTTTTCGGAAGTTTAAAGGAGCCTCGCCCACTATAACTTTCTAGCAAATTGATTTTAAACTTGGCAGATTCTATACCATCAAAAATGAGACCACTATCGCGTTCGTTGAATTTAACTATATTTAGTTTTAGTCCTTGGATATGAAAATTTAACCAAGAATCTTCATCGATTACTTCTGTAGCAGGAGAGGAGGGTATGTGAAACTCCAACCTCTCTACTATTTGACCAGTATGGTGGTCGATTTTTACATATTTTATTTTGAGATAGATGAGCGCCTTCATTCTAAAATTGTCTAAATTGTTGAAGAGCGCTTCTATCAATGATGAATTTTGATGAAACCATTCCTCAAAGTTAGCAATGGTTTCTGAGGATTCCATCTGGTAGTTCCTCACTAAATTATTTATCGACACTTCAGAGAGTCGGATAGAGGAGGTACCGTTGGTGTAGGTATCGTTCGTGTGTGTATGTCGAAGTCTATGTGAAGATAATTCAAAATGTGACTCAAATGATTGAATGCAGAAGTCGCAAGTAAAGGAGACGTGTTCAATAGAGTCATCCTCACCTCGGGAGATTGATGGCGACTTGGGTTGACACACACGTTGTCTGATGTGTCGGAGCAGATCGCGTTTCCTCATGAAGATGTGCCCACAGTCAGCACATTCCCGCTCGTCACCTTCCCGCGATAGTGTTGAGCTGGAACTAGCATCACCTAAAAGAGAAATCATTCTATCATCTCTATTAAAGTCTTAGTGTTTTGTTACAACCTACCTTCACTCAACAGCTCTAAACTTTCCTTGAGAAAGGAGGGCTTTGGTGATGAAGTCGATGCCTGAAATTGAGGAAGATGCTATTAGCCAAACGTTCGAGGGAGATGAGTGAGGAAATCTTCAACCTACCATTTTAATGGTGTGGTCGTACACCTCGATCTCCATTTCTACCGACTTGTTGGAGATGGGAGGGAAGTCGCCTGCTGTTGCCGGTGGTGGTATGTGAGAGTTGGCGGGGCGGTTAGGAACGTTATCGCACAGAAATACCGTTGCGAGATCTGTTGAGAAAAGGAAGGAAAGCGATCAGTAACATGACTATTCAATTCCAAGTGTGGCGTGCGTTTTGTTTAAGTCCTTGTCCCCCTTTACCATCACTGTAACTTACCATCAAGAGAATCTACTTCCGCCATCACCGATGGTTCAAGAGGAGGTAGAAGGGGGATGCGAGCCGAGGGTGGAAGAGTCCGCGGCTTGGGTGTTGGAGGGATGCGGCGACGAGGAGCTGGTATGGATGGTGGTGGAGGTTGGGTGATGACCATACCCGAGGTGGATGGCTGCTCAGATGGTGGAGCTGAGGTAGATGGGCGAGAGGGTAGGGTCGGAAAATCATCATCATATTTCCGCCTCGCGACTTCCTCCCACTTCTCCTGCCTTACCAAAACTGTAGAGTGGAAAAGAGATGAGATTGATGAATGATAGAATGCATGCTATCAGCCATGATGATACAGAACACATAAAAGCATTCATTCATTAAGATACTTACATATTCCCAGTCGTTCATAGGCTCGACCAAGTGCCCCTTCAGGAATAGGTTCTCTATTCATGATGCGCTGCTGTACTGAAAAAAGGGAGGGAGATATTGGTGAGAGATTTCTCGAAGGGAGATATTAGAGTGCATTATAAATTTTAGAAAATGAGCTTCGCTTTTGAAAATCGCGGAGTAAAAAGACGTTAAGGGTCTTTTGTTGAAAATTAGTAAGGATATGATTCTTACATTCTTGATGTTATTCAAAGGTTTATGAAAATTAATTCCTATGCTCAACACACATGGTAACCGAATGATGTTAGTTCAAGAGTTTTATTAGCACAACCTGCATCCTTGCCCCATCACACAAAAACTTACATTGCTCAATGAGAGTTTCCTCCATCTTGGCAGAGACGCGATAAGATTCAATTTTTCTCGTGATACTCGTATCCATATCGAAGATTAAAGTAGTTAGATTCGACGTCGAAGGCAAATTCACTGAAAAGGATACGTAAGATTTATTTCATTTTACCTATGATGATCATGTGAATAGTCATTCAATGAACATGAGTCAATCAACACTTCGAAATGCTCCGTACCATAAAGACTAACCCTTGTCGAATGGCTAAAGTACTCTGACCTGACGAGAGAAAGTGTCACGTTGAGTATGAAGTCGAACGCCCAACATGAGCAACAGCTCAAAGGTTTCGGTCTAACAAACGACGAACAACCCGTGCAACGCAATCCCTCTACGGCAATACCCGCCGTCCCGAAGGAACGCTCGAGCAAAGGAAGTATTACAGCGATGATATGCTTTATGAGCAGAAGTGAAACTCTGGATAGCAAGAGACTATTCAACTTGATAGCAAGTCAAAACAACCTGATAGCGGGAGCTCACCAACACTCACCTTATGAAAGATAAATGTGAAGAGTAGAGCTGGTGCACTACCTTTTATAAGATTTTCCTAAGCGGTGAATGGATGAGACGTCTCGTCCAATCACAAGACTATCAGGAGTTTCCAGTGCGCTCACGCACTTCCAATTAATGCTGATGTTACAAACTCTCTTTTATGAACGCATGAGCATCTATTTGAATCTGTCAATGTACATTCCTATTGCGATATGATTTATTCGTTGATGATTTTACTATGATATCTTATGTGTTCAGAGCTTGCTCACTAAAGAAGAGAGAAGTGTGTTTGCCTCATACGTTTGGCGTGATACACAGGTGACACGAAGAGGTAGTGGTTCTTAAAAGAACTCATGAGACTTTCTCGATACGGATAGTATGTGCTACATTTGTATGCTCTAAAAGGTTAGAGTCGGAGTGTAGAAACGACAGGCATGCAGTAAGGAGGAATTGATTAAGACATCATTATGAGAACTTTACTTGACATGTGCCCTACTTTGTAAATCATCAAACGATGAGTGGAAAATTTGAAAAACCTGCTGCAGACATCTAAAGCACTCATGATCAAGCGAGAAAAGATGTCGTTGGGAAAGTTGTCTAACATCAGCAAAGTGGTTTCGCTCTTAACTATAACATATCCCTCCTTCCATCTGCGGCAGCGCTCGCCGTACAAACCCACCAACAGGAAGTATAATATCAAAGATCTCCACATCGCTCATGTTGTAGCCTGATATCAAGCCGCCTAAGGTGATGGAGGATTTTATCCCTCACTCATACCGAGCTTCACACTATTAGTGCAATGGAGTTTGATATTATTATTTTATATTTTATTATTTGACTACACTAACTTTGCAAACCATGATACAGTTTCTGACTAGACTTACGAATGAAACGTTGATGATCAAACTTTCTAACTATAGATCCACCTGTGTTGCAATAAAACTTTTGTACGACATGATAAAGTTTCTGACGACACTGACAAGAGCTTGTTCACTAGCGAAGAGAGAAATCTGTAATGTGTTGCGTGTGGCGCATGAATGTCCTCCCATTTCATCCCTTCATCATTTCGTCTCCGTGATAGAGACAAGAAGAACTGATGGTTCATTCTCACATGCTTGGGCAACTGTCGGGAGACAAGTGCAATGGAGATTTTATGAGGTAACCTGTGGCAGATAGCTAAATGTCGCCCTGACGGTCAGAGTACAACGTTGAGACGAAAGGCAACCACTTGCAAACATGACGCAGAGAGGTTTCACAAGGATTACCATTGCCCACGTCCCGTGCAGTACTCATCGCTACGGACTTCACCGCTGTCTCGAAAGAACGCCCACCCACAGGAAGTATCACACCGAAAATCTCCGTGACTTGCACCGTCCATGACTTGATCGCCAGACATGAAAACCTATAGAGTTGGTAAGAGGTTGACAGACTTTAATCAGCTTGATAGCAAGCCGTAGAGAGCTTGATTCACCAGCGTTTTGCAATGGAGATGTTTAGAGGCCACCCATGACAAGATAGCTAAGACTCAACCGATTGGCGTTCAAAGTGCTACGTTGAGAGCTGTGTCAAATGCCCAACATGAGACATGAGTTGTCCCAGCGGTTACGGTCTCAAATATGACACATTCCCTTGCCACACTTATCACTACGGCATCGTCCGCCGTCCCGAAGGAACACCCTGTCAGTGGAATATTACAGCAAAACTCTCCGTGTCTTGCTCGCTTTCAGTGAAAAGCCGCTTATAGCATGAGAAGACTGGCTCAGACATGAAAACCTGTAGAGTTGGTAAGAGGTGGACAGACTTTTAGCAGCTTGATAGCAAGCCGTAGAGAGCTTGATTCACCAGCGTTTTGCAATGGAGATGTTTAGAGGCCACCCATGACAAGATAGCTAAGACTCAACCGATTGGCGTTCAAAGTGCTACGTTGAGAACTGTGTCAAATGCCCAACATGAGACATGAGTTGTCCCAGCGGTTACGGTCTAAACTATGACACATTCCCTTGCCACACTTATCACTACGGCATCGTCCGCCGTCCCGAAGGAACACCCTGTCAGTGGAATATTACAGCAAAACTCTCCGTGTCTTGCTCGCTTTCAGTGAAAAGCCGCTTATAGCATGAGAAGACTGGCTCAGACATCATTAAAAATGCTTTCATTGACTTCAGCAGGGTCGAAAACCCCAGGTAACCTCCAAAACTAGTGAATTTAAATTTTTCAACTTTTTAGCACTACTTATGAAATTTTATAAGTAGTCTATCACTTTGGGCAGGTCAATAGCGACCGAACCTTTTTTGAATCAAGTCAAACGGACTTGTAGAAGCAAAGTTACAAGCCTTTAAAGTTTTGGAGTCTTTTATGGCCTGGAGACGAAGGCCATCTCCTGGCGAACCTCTAAGTCTGACGCCTTAGCTGATATCAGCAATGAAATTTTCTAAGTCGGTTTCTTACAGAAATTCGGGATTTGGAATGTCCGAAGCTATCATCGGAGCTCAGAGAGACGACTTACCGTAGGCAATCTCTCGTCTGAATGACAAGTCTCTGTCGGTTCCCAGCTTATATAGTGTGTGGCGATCAGCTGATGACGTAATACCCATCATCCAAACACTCAAAACCCGTCTATCTCCGGTTCTAGTGCTCCGATTGAGCTGGAAATATACCATTACCATGTAGAATTTGACGCTGAATCCGAATCTGGCCTCCGTTTTCCCATCCGATGCTTCGTTTTGGCTCTACAGTAGGCAGCCATCGCAAAAATTCTAACTCGTTTTTCCGAAAAATGTTGAAAATTTTTCTCTCCGATTCACTTGAAACTCTCCGATTGACATGAAACTCACCATACAGATAGAGAATTTCACGCTGATTCCAAATCTGAAATCCGTTTTCCAATCCGATGCTTCGTTTTGAAGCTACAGCCCAAAACGTCCCAAATTCTAACTCTGTCGTTTTTCGCCAATGTCCCAAAATCTTAAATGGCGTCTCACATCTAAACGAAGACAGATAGGAACAAGCCGATTCTTTCAGTGAATTTGTCTCACTCTTAGCTTTCAAACGAGCTATTGCACGACAAAATCCGTCCACTGGAAGCCAAAATCGAAGCGAGCTGTCCAGAGGGGGGGGGGACGTCAGCGAAAATTTTTTCTCTCCGATTGAGCTGGAAATACACCATTTCCATGTAGAATTTGACGCTGAATCCGAATCTGGCCTCCGTTTTCCCATCCGATGCTTCGTTTTGGCTCTACAGTAGGCAGCCATCGCAAAAATTCTAACTCTGTCGTTTTTCGCCAATGTCCCAAAATCTTAAATGGCGTCTCACATCTAAGCGAAGACAGATAGGAACAAGCCGATTCTTTCAGTGAATTTGTCTCACTCTTAGCTTTCAAACGAGCTATGGCACGACAAAATCCGTCCACTAGAAGCCAAAATCGAAGCGAGCTGTCCAGAGGGGGGGGGACGTCAGCGAAACTTCTTTTTCTCTCCGATGGCGTTCAAATTCACCATACCGATGCAGAATTTCACGCTGAATCCGAATCTGGCCTCCGTTTTCTCATCCGATGGTTCGTTTGGGCGCTACACACCAAAACGTCCCAAATTCTAACTCTGTCGTTTTTCGCCAATGTCCCAAAATCTTAAATGGCGTCTCACATCTAAACGAAGACAGATAGGAACAAGCCGATTCTTTCAGTGAATTTGTCTCACTCTTAGCTTTCAAACGAGCTATCGCACGACAAAATCCGTCCACTGGAAATCGAAGCGAGCTGTCCAGAGGGGGGGGACGTCAGCGAAAATTTTTTCTCTCCGATTGACTTGAAACTCACCATACCGATGCAGAATTTCACGCTGAATCCGAATCTGGCCTCCGTTTTCTCATCCGATGCTTCGTTTGGGCGCTACACACCAAAACGTCCCAAATTCTAACTCTGTTAAAATTTTGAAGAAAAATTTTTTCTCGCCGATTGCCTTGAAACTCACCATACAGATAGAGAATTTACGCTGAATCCGAATCTGGCAGCCATTTCACCATCCACGACAACCTAGACGGTCGCCCACGTCAACCTAGACGGTCGCCCGCGTCAACCTAGACGGTCGCCCACGTCAACCTAGACGGTCGCCCACGTCAACCTAGACGGTCGCCCACGTCAACCTGGACGGTCGCCCACGTCAACACCAGGCGGTCGGACCAACTCACCCGAGTCTCACACTCTGTCGTTGCAGAGGGGGGGGGAGTCAGCGAACAGTTTGTGAACGTGGACCCACCTGGCCGGCACACCACGACAGACTACAACCTCAGTCGTTCCAGAGGGGGGGGGACTCAGACCCGAAGCACCACGGCGGCCGACGACGACACTCTGTCGTTCCAGAGGGGGGAGGGGGGAGGGGGGGGGGGCGCGCTGTGTTTATTATGGACCTTTTATTACTACTGTTGTTAGATAATTGTTTGTTCAGGAAATCGCGAACACATTGATCGATCAGTGATAATGCATACTGAAGTCGAGTAATAATTTCTCTCAATCGTCAGACTTCAAAATTGAATATATTCCAGTCAGAAGTCAGTTGGAAAGCACGACTCAACATTGCTTTTACCAGTGATTTCTTATATGAATAATCAACATGACTATGGAAATGAAGAAGTAAGCCAGTATCAGTTGGTTTTCGGTACACATCAACGGCAAACACGTTGTCTCTTCTTGATATCAAGGTGCAATAAAGGAAATTGACTTTCTATTGTAAATCGTAAAGATGGATGAAGTCTATTCAACTTGCTGAGGTATTCACCTCATTTCTATCGCGACAAATCACAAAGGTGTCATCGATATATCTCTTATAGAATCTCGGCATTATGCGAGAAGTTTTCCTGTCTGCTTCAATATGTGAAAGAAACATATTCGCAAATAAAGGTGCAAGAGGAATGCCCATTGCCATTCCGTCGATTCGTTCGTAAAATCGACAATCGAGGGGAAAGCGCTGGTCTTTTTGCTGCCAGCTGAAGTACTCGTAGCTCAAATACCTGCTGTTCCTTACTATTCAAGTTGGTTTTTTGTTGAAGATGTCATCCTGAAACGCTTTATATGCTATGATCTGTATTGTTGATCCAATGGAATTTTCGTATACAGTGACACAACGTCGTGTGATACAAGTACTTCAGTATCATAAATCGCTTTTTTCTTGATCTGACACACAAATTCAAGTGTCTTTCACCATGAATTCACTGTCTAGAAGTGGCTTCAACTGAGAGCACAACCATTTTGCCAGTTTGAAAATGTGTCAATAGCCGCTAATACTGGCCTCAAAGCTATTTGATTTTTATGGGTTTTTGGCAAATCATGCAAATGAGCTAGACCTGAACCGAATTTTAAAAAAGTGCCCAAACAGATACGATCTCTTAATTGATGAAATGCTGCTGATAAAACTCCGTTCCCCATCTCTCAACGGACAAAGCGAATCAGTTAGACCTAAGTTACTTGATTAGTTCATACCAGGGATGCGAAGTCCTATCATTTTGATAGGACTCCGACTCCAGCTGGCCAGTATATATAGCCTAGTTTTTTTAAAAATAACTGGTGACATACATCATGGATCATTATAGGCTTACCTGAACCTATCTTTAGTGATCATTGCTGCATCATATCGGATCAGAAGGCAGTGATTGCACTCTCCTTTATTTTATGCCAAAATAAGAAAATTAAGGTAAAACTATTTACAGGCCCGACCGGTTTCGAGCATTCGCTCTTCATCAGGGGTTTGAGTATGTAAAATCAGCTGTACATTGACACTAACTCGTGCACTTACATAGGGGCCTACATGTAGGCCTACAATTGCGTCGTTACTGGAGTGATAATCAGAATACCGTCAGCTCTGTTTTCCTATTGATTAACGGCTTCAATTGTTTAATGTAACGCGCCTCTGTCAATCTGGTATCCAGAGGGTCTTTGCATTTGTTAAGAAAATCGAGGCAGAAATCACTTAATTGATTTGATTGACACTTCATGCAATGTTCAGCTATGGCACTCGATTTATTCTGTTTAAAAAACCGCACGTCTATGTTCGTCAAAACGATATTTAAAAGGTCGTGAAGTCTGACCGATGTAGAAATCTCTACAATAATTGCAGGTGAATCTATACACCACATAGCGATCCATGCATTTGTATTTGTCGGGCAGCATTTTACAAACCGCACAATTCTCGTGATTCTTCGTTTTAGTTCTAGTTTTTAATGAATTGTACAAGTTATTATTTGGGGAACTAATCAAGCTAACAGGCAAATTATACTTATTTATCAGTTTGCGGATGACACGATCAGTCCTATCATTAATAAACTTCAATTTGAGATTAGTATGGTTAGTCGGCCTTCGCCTATTTCTTTTACTCTTCTTTTTCCTATTATGAACACTCGAAAAACCATTATTTATTAATTTCCTATCAAGTTTTTCAAGTGCTTTATTGCACTCAGTTTCACTACTGCATCGCTTTTTTACGTACCTAATACTATTCTCAACATAATTACTTTTTACATGGTTCGGAACGAAACTATCCCTGGGAAGTGGTATACCAGAGTGTATCTCCTTTTCGTACCACGTATATTTTAATACATTTCCGTTAGTGAAATACTAATATCTAAAAAATACAGGGTTTCATTTTTTGGTATTTCTATGGTAAATTTTATGTTATTATTTACATTATTGAACGCTGTCAAAATTGCTTCGAAATTAGATGAAAGATCAAAGGGTCCCATAATAACATCATCGATGTATCTAGCATACAAGTTAGGAATGATGTTGTGATCATCTTTAAGCTTCTTTAGAGCCAGCGTTTCTATCATATTCATAAAGAGCACCGCAAAGGGTGGACTGTAATGAGCTCCCATAGGGCAGCCCTTAATTTGCAAATAATGTTTTTCGTTGTATTTAATTTCGTAATTACAGCTGACAAACTTCAGCATATTTTCCACAGCATCTATATCAATATCGTAATTGTTTATTAGGTGCCAGTTGTCTTGTAGAAACTTAATCACTACAGTTATAGAATCCATTATCGGAATACTCGGATATAGATTTTTCACGTCCAAGGATATGAAAGTAAATTTCTTGGAGCTATCACCAGGTATGTTTGTGCTATGTAGCCTACCGATTGAATTTTCCGTATTCGGGACATGTGCCGGAACTAAGTCCATGCCCTGTGACAGAATCTTACTCAGTAACCAGTCAATTTTTTCCGTTGTGTTGTTAATGCACGAAGCAATAGGACGTAAGGGATAAATCCCGTTGTTCGGGTCTTTATGATCCTTTAAAGTAGTGCGGAAAGTAGCTGACTCGGTGCCACAACTTAATAACTTCTCAGCTTCTTGCTTAGTGTAACTGTATTTACGAGCTGATTTAATTATGGTATTAGCCTGTTTTTCTAACCTTGCAACGTTAGACTTATTGAGAAGAGCGAATGCTCGAAACCGGTCGGGCCTGTAAATAGTTTTACCTTAATTTTCTTATTTTGGCATAAAATAAAAAGGAGAGTACAATCACTGCCTTCTGATCCGATATGATGAAGAACTTCCTGTTGGCCGCCATCCTATATTGCTGCATCAATTATCAATCATTTTCGATGAAAGCTTATCAAATGTCGCTTTAAGTTGGATGCATACGACTCGGCTCCTCTTTGATGTGTGCTTCACACGATTTTTCTCCAGTCTCTACAAGGCAGGAAAATACCCCATTCTTCTTCAAAAAATATGAGTACACTTTCGATTTTAATATGCGCTTTGGAGGAGCCATCACACAAGATTAACGTTTGGTGAAGAGGTAGTGTTCTTAAACAAACTAGTACATACATGCCAAGTCTCCCGCATTTCGCGGGAGTCTCCCGCATTTTTAGTCAATCTGCCGCTCACCCGCATAATTGCTTAAATCTCCCACATCGTCATTTATTTACGCCGTATTTTAAAGTAGGCCAACAGTTTTTATCCTTCTAGTGTGCTCTTTCCATCATTCAAATGTAACAGCAAGCGTTCGGACTGATTAGCTACTCACCGCTAGCCTATTCTTCGATTAGCCCTCCTCCATTCCCTCACAACCAATGAGAAGCATGCAATCATACGTTTATTGAAAAGATAGATCTTCTTTTGATTCACGAATTCTATCTTTTTTATTGGAAATGTGACAAATTAATTGTCTTCAAAAATAAATATTCTCCATTTATTGAAGGAAATATAGGAAGTTGATAGGGCTTTTAAATATGATTTAATCTAATTTTACTATTTTTGTTGTTGGATCATTTGATGTTGGGTCTCCCGCATTTTTTTTTTGAAACCTTGGCATCTCTGCTAGTATTTCATTTTTGTCTCTGATGTAACCTTTGGTGCGTAGGTGTGATCGAGGCTAGGAAGGCTTGTCTTCTGTATTAAATCACCGAGTGAAAGGACAATCCTTATTTCACTATCACGGTTCATTCCCTCAACTATTACAAGCCTTGCATGCAGCAGTTTCTCTGTACTTTTGTTTGACGGAGAAAGTTGACATCAAAACAGTGACGGCTATGCACGAGGATAAATAATAATTATTTGTGTTATACTTCGGGTCTAGTTATAGGCCGGAGTCCGGAGTCCTATCATTTGATCCTATCCTCCGACTCCGCATCCCTGGTTCATACGTGAAGATATCTCTTTTTAGGACAAGTTTTTGAGTACTATTAGTGATTTCGATTTCATTCCGTAAGACTTTGAAATAAGTTATTAAGTGCCTTAAACAGTGTATTTTGAATTTTTTATAGCCTAGCAAATGCAATGATTTAGAGAATATAATTCTGATGATGGCCACTTCAGATGGTCGAAGCATTAATTTGGTAATTTTATTTCTTTCAATGTCATAGTTAGATGATTTTATGATTCACCAAATTAAGCTTCTTTTCATGTTTGAATCTGAATAGTATCGTGAACCAGTTTCAGAAACACCCGAAATTGCGGAGTGGGACCCAGAGTAGGAACAATATACCCCAGTCCACGCAATACCAAACTAGCAGCAGCCCTGCACTACTGTTGGGAGGCCCTGATATGTTACAAAGAATGAAGGCATACAGACACATTCCAAAATGAGCCGACAAGGGTATAGCTGCTCTTATGGCAGGGCTGTGAATTTAGGCTAACCCGGATGGGAACTCCTGACAAAATTGATGTTCCTATGATTCAATCGTTTCCAAAATTGCTTCACAATTGGCGTATGCTCGTTCAAATGGTGGTGTCACATTTTGTCAACTTAGTCATCTTAATACTAAATGGCAGTTCAAAATCTGAATTCCACTTTCTTCAAGAATTTGTGTTTTGAGTATTGCATTATTGAAAATGGTGGTAGATGAATTTGATAAGCGATACGTTTTGATTCGCTATCTCATGAAAATGTTTTAGACAATGCTGGGAGCAGTATTCGTGAATGTTAATGATGGCTTCATTTGAATGTTGTCGATGGCTATAAAGGATTTTAGCTGATAAAGAGGCTTAATTTTGTAAGAAATTGACAGATGTTCTCTGCTTTCAAAAAGTACCATTTTAAAATTCAAATCCAAATCCCGTGAGCCAAATTTAATCAAATTTAATTTGGCTTTCAAAATGCGTAGGAACTAAAAGCTACAAAAAAGTTACTGATGTCATGGCTACTTCAATGTTCAGCAATATCTAAAATTGTCCATGAGCTGAAAGAGATGCACATACTGGTTAAAATAAGCTCAAACGTCACAATTGTCGGATCAAATTCTTCCCTATTGGATGAAATGGTTGTAGCAGCTAAAAAAGGAGAATTTAAATTCCGGAAAAACTTGTTCATGTGCTTGTTAACACAAATTGTAATAGTAAATTCTGAATTGCCTATTAATCTCGGGGGCAAGAGAAGCGCATGGGACACATTGCGAGTTACTGGGGTGCTTCCCTCGGTTCAAAGATAACCCCCTCCGGTTGTATGTGCAACAGGGGCAGACACCCACATGTAACTGGCAATGTGTCCCTGAGACGTCAGAATCAGCGTTAGTGAGTACCTCCCTGATAATATGGAGGATTGCTGACAGGGTTGTTTCTGGTTGAAGTCAGCATGACACAGGTGCAAACGGATCGTGGTTAAGGAGCTTGATGGGAATCTTCCCATAAGAGCAGCTATGTCACTTGTCGGCTTATTAATAGAGTGTCCCTGCATGCCTACATCTTTTGTAACATATCAGAGTCTGCAAAGGTGTTGCATGATAGTTTGGTGTTGTATAGGTTGGGCTTCTCTGGGTCCCACTTTGCATCTCCGGGTGTATCTTTTAACCTTAACTCATTGGGTTTTGGCAGAAGTAGAAGCTCATGTGGGCTCATCGATATTATTTTTTGTCCTCTGGACCAAAAATAAACAATCCTATTCGTTCATATAATTTATATAATAAGGTCATATAATTTTGTCATTGAATAGGAATTTACCTGCAATATTCAATGGGTTGAATCAATGGGGATGAATCATTTGTTTTTTAGTATGCATATTATACATTCACTACACATGTCATACATGTGACTCGCCTAATATAATGAGCCTAACAAAATTAACAATGCATAAAACACCTGAAGCAGATAACTAAAGCTGTTCTCACGGGGACATTACCTGAAGGATTATCTAATGAGGGATTCTCCTTTTTACTGAATGTTCTCTATTTCTCAGATTGACGTCATACTGAATGTTATTTTAAGAGAGAGAACGATAATATGTCTAATCAAAAGGAAAACAATATCAATCATTGATATTATTGTCACAATGTGGTCAACATGATCACTAGAAGAATTGACATTTAGACGTCTCACACCTCGCTGGGGTTGAGGTCACAACGGACGATAAATAGTTTTGGTTTACATTTCCCATCATGAAATGCATGTTAGAAAATGAATACTTTGTTCTTCTATCAATATAGCAGCAGACCTTTGCTCTCATGGAGAATTTATTTGAAATGAGATCATGGAAGTGATAGCGTAGTATATGAAAGTAAGCGTAATTAATAAATATGCTCTGATACTACGCTACATATTTGTGCGCTGTATCGTTAAAGACGAATGGAAAATACGACACAGCAGAAATCATAATTCGACAGAAAATGCATAAATTCGAAGCAGAAATTATGCAGCATTTGTGCCATCTATCATTCGATATGCTTTGTTCTTTGCAAATCATGCCCCCTATTGCACGCGGATGGGCTGCCCGTACCAAAATGCCATGTCTACGGAGGAGCTTATAAGTACTGATAAAGTTTGTAAAAGTGCTCGAGGTCCCTGCTATGAGCCACATCAAGCCTGGAATTCCAGAACTATCCTTCTCCTTATGGGTCTTCATTGTCAATATTTAAAATCAGTGAATGTCAGACACAAAGCAATTGAATGAATATAGATCAAGTGTGATTTACTCTTGATAAACACAGAATATATCTATTCAGTAAAAGTATTTAAAAAACATTGTCAGTTCGCAGATTTTTGGGCTTGAGTGCACTCAAACTATAATTGGCTTATTCGTTAATCTATAACATACACACAGCTTATTATTGAATCCGCATATCTGCAACAGGACTAATATAAGTTCAGTCTCTGCGTTCTGTCGCTATACTCAGATGAAAGACTGCTAAATTCTTAACCGTTACAAAGTTGAAATTAATTCAAGTGTGCTCCTATAGCGCATTAAGATGAAATTTCGAGAGTTCATTCCAAAACTCTGTCGCTGAAACAGCACTGTCAATATGACCCATGCTAGGAAAATCCATGAGGCTTGCATCAATATGAAATTCCTTTAGTAAGTAGCTGGAGGGGACACGAATACTAGCATTAATTAAATGATCATATCCCTGCATAACGCTGAACACATTCATTTATGCAGGTATTTATAAGTTCGTATATGCACCGGCCCTATTATTATACTGACGATCGTACAAACTTTATAACAAACTTAGAGGGTTAGAGACACAGAGACTTCAACTACCAGGCCACGCGATGGAAAGCACATGAAGAACATAGCTATCGAGAAGATTATGGCCGACATGAAACAACATACCAATAGCACTTGATGGCAACAATGACAACCCTGACCGAATTCATTACGTTCTAGTATACAGTATTATAGACAGCCATGTACATACATAGTGACGGCCACTGAGCCCATAGTAAATGATAAAAAATTGTCGTCTGGGACCGAAATTAATGCAAGTAACGTAGAAATTTAGCCATTGTGGGGCAGATGATTTTTGTTAACTATATTAAATAACGATTCCTAAGAAACCTTCCTCAAACGTAGTAAAATCTTAACTATTAAAAAAATTCGAGGAAAAGGGGCTATTAGGACAAATCATTATCTGATATTAGCCAAAAAGTTGATTCACCATATAGCACAGGGAGACTTGGATACTTTCTAATTAAAAATAAATTGCCTTAGTGCTGTCCAAAGAAGAACGCATTTCAACAGGCAGGCTTTCATTATAGTCTTGCGATTTAGAATTTTTGAAATCAACAATATCATATCAATTAGATGTCTAAGTTTCTCTCATTATGTCATCTATAGTTTTAGAAGCTTTCAAATCTGAGTTGGATGAATACTTTTACAAATTTACTTACCTTTTACAAGAATTTTGACTTTTGTGACATTGCTGGATCTAAAACATTTGTGCTTTGCCCTTAAGCAGACTAAGAAATCGCACTTACCCAACTTTGTCAATTGATGTACATGTTGCCTGCAACACATGCATAAATATAAAATGCAAAATCAGACATTTCCTTATGCCATCTTCATACAAAGTACGTGTATAATGAGTGGCTACAAGCGAATTAACCATTCCTGAATTCTGATAAACAAATATTATGTTGGAAAATACTTTTGCCAAGTATAGTTGATGATTTTGATATCTTGATGATTTTGCGTTCTTTTGCCAGAGTTAACGATCAGCCGCGTTAAAAATCGCTAGTATCAATTGTGGGTTACCTAATAAAAATGACTGAAAAAGGCATTTATTTGCAACGCTTATTGCTTTATGACAAGTGGCAATTTCTTAAGTTTGATTTACATACATAATCTGAGTTAATTTGTAGGGGCCTGATCGGTAAAGGATATTTGATTATAAATGCAGACTGCTTAATATAAAGTGACATTGCTAATTGAGATAGCATTAAAATTTTAATTGAAAATTTTAATATGAAATAGTCGTTCTTGAAGGAATGACAAGCAAAAATTGCAATAGAATGTGCGTAATTTCATTTTAATGACCATCATAAAATATCGATAGATATATGCGGCATACATTATGACCATTGCAAACAAGATCCAGTCAAATACACAAAGTGAAAGTATGGAACCCTCAATGGGTCTGATAGATTGTACAATTCCACAATTCCAGATCTATTGCTTTTTACTCAACATTCAATTGTATCTAATTGAATATCATGCGTAGAATACTTGGCAAATGGATGTCTAAGACTTTCAAATGTATCTACTGTTCATTTGTCAAATGAATGCCATGCAGATTTGCTTGTCATTTGTTTCCTCAAATTGTAAATAAGTGTGTTATATTCAAGATGTCATACCGAAACTTTGTATAATAAATGTAAGATCCAGGCATACGAAATAATTACTTACAAAAATGCAAAGGCTTTTTGCATTAGATTATACATGCTGCTAAATATGAAAACCAATGTCTACTTCGAGCTTGCTCTCTTTCTTCACTTGTCAACACTTTGTTTTTCTTTGATTTACGGATCTTCTTTTTATGTGACTTTTTGTTTGATGTATTTTTCTGCTTGCCAGTACAACAAGTAATTGATTCGCCATCACTACTTTGCATATATTCCTCTAATGACACAGATGAGCTTTCCTGAGAGTTAAAAACTTCTGACTCAGCGGATTTTATGAAATCATCTTCTTGAGTAGTTTTTGTCATAAACCTATTCGATTCTTCATTGACGAAAGATATATCATTGCGTGAGAATTTTTCGTTGAAAAATAACATTTTTGCATCCGTTGACGTTGCATTATGTTGCGTCAATCGAAAGGAATTGTTCAAATTTTCTCCAGGAATTATTGGAGTTGTATCTTTTGAGAGTTGACTTTTCCTAGATATGTCTCTCACACCTCTGACATCCGCTGACAGTTGACTTACTGAGTCTCCCGAGTCGCACACGGTGATACAATTGTAATTGTGATTACTGTGAACTTGAGCACATGAATTGATGTTGTCGTGCAAAATCCGTTGTACTGACTTCATCGACTTTTTGATTGTGTCTGAATTAATCGCAGTGTGGGAGTCGCCTGAGGCCGATGGTGGTCCATGCGTCTTCTGACTTGTAGACACGCTATTAAACTGAGAGACCCATTTATCACATATTTCACTCATATCGGACATTTCAGCAAAATCGGTCTCATCGATCCATTCTTCTATCATTTTAGTATTGAAATCACCACCCTCCTCCTCAGTAGAATTTGTTTTTATCGAATTATCAGACTTGATTGAGCTATGGGGTTTAGTATTACTACTGTCTTTTAGTAATATCTCAGTACTGCTTGTTTCGTTATCTGGAGATACTAAAGTATATCCGCCAATATTCTGCTCCAACGCAATATTGTTTGACACATTGGATTTATTGTTGCTGGTACTACTGTAAATTGCCAACTTTGATTGTGGATTATTTGGATTTTCGATGAGAGAAGGGCAACACCCATTTCCGTTTGATATTGACCACTTTGATGGATCATCTAAAGGGTGTTCATGCACTTTGACGATGTGTTTTGTATCAGCTTTATTCACTTCTTCGACACTTTTCGGTTTCTTGCAGTTTTCTGCATCATCCTTGATAGCCATAGAGGCGTTTTTATAAGTTGATCGACCTTCACCAGATGTAATTTTATTCCATTTTCGTCTCAGTTTACTTTTGATAGGTTTGCTATCATTAATATTTTTCAAATTTGCGTTGCTTTTTGTCGAAAGACAATCTTTAGAAGAACGCTTTGAATTTTCATTGAACGGAGTGGTTTTATCGAAATTCAAAGTAGAAGTGAATAAATCGCAATTACATGTACTTCGAATGAAGCTATCAAGTAAGTCATTGAATATATGAGTCGTAAGTTCTTCTATATTGCTAGATTTAGCTGCTGTATATGATGACTCAGAATTCATGACAAAACAAGTCTGATTGTTCTCGTTTTCATCTAATTTGGCCATCTTCATTTCAATGACTCTCTTCTTTCCGATGAACGAAGTAACAGGATGCGAATTCATGCAAGTATTGCCATTTAAACTGCCTTCTACATTTTGAGTGGTGTGCTTTTCTACTAATTTTGATATTTGGGGTGGTATGCACAGGTCCAGCTTATCACGAGTATTTTGAGTGTCTGATGAAGATTTGAGAATTTGATGATTGTCAGTATTTTTTGAAAAAATTACCGGACTATCTGCAGAATTTCGTCTTTTTTTACTGAGAAAATGACTACGCATGTCATACTTTGAGCTCATTTTGCAGGACAAGTGTGGAGATGAAATCGATTTACGTGAAGAGGAATCCGATGGATCCACAATTGCCGGTAATAGGTACATATTCATTGCGATCGGTCTGATGGGCCTACAGATTTTGGTGAAACATTGATAATCAAACACATTGCAGTTCGACATTTCAATGAAACTTGAATTTTCATTGGCATCTCGTGGTGATGTGTTGCTCATGTTTGGAAGTCGTTTGACATACTTTTGACCTTGAATATCAACAGATGCTGTAATGTCTGGTATTTCTGACGAAGGTACTCGATCTGGTGAAAATAGCGCTATCTTTTGAGTAACAATTATTTCTTTTTGAAGGCGCATTGGTGAATCAGAAACATAAGACATAGATGGTTCGTTTCGAGGTGTATTTTGAGCATGATGAACATAGTTTGATGGAACATCTGTTTTATCATCGCTTCTATAATCATCTTGGCTGAATGAGGAAAGATTAGCTGATGGTAGTGAGGTGAAATAATTATCATCCCGCTTGCATCGAAGGGTGCATGGATGGTAATGAAGATTACTTTCACTAGAAGGTTTTGTACTTTTAGTAGTGTAAGTAACTGACGTTGACGATTTAGTCGGACTCATAGACGTTGACACAGTAGTCTTGCTAGTATTCGGAGTAGGAGTATTTCTATTCGGCGAAGGGGTGTACCTATTCGGAGAAGGAGTATCTCTAAACGAAACATGCTTGTCATCTTCTTGTGCAGGAGATGAAGGCACATAAGTCACAGAGACGCTTTGGCCGCCGCTACCACTTGGAGGAATATATGTAATAGTCGTAGGCTTGCTTGATGACGATCGTTTCATATCATCATTATCTGAGCGTTGAATCGATGTCAGATGCTTCGATCCTGAAGAAGCCTGAATGCCTGAAGGGTTAAGAGGAAAGTGCTCATGGTAGACGACTTCTGGCTCTTCATAATCTTCTTCATTCAAGGAATCGTAATTCATTCCACCAGATGCTGGAGCTCCTTCTGGCATTATTTGTCGGGGTACGATGGGAATTGCTGGTTTTACATAATACTTATCAAAGTCATTTGTATCTCTTCTGCTTGGATCGTCGTCTGCGATTCCTCCCCCTAAGCTGACACTGACGGTAACCGTTTTGCTTTCTTTGTAATCAGAAGTATCTTGTTCAAAGGAGACTTTAGGCTTTTTTGCGGAGGAACTTTCAGATCGATATCCTTGAGTATTTGCTGTTGTTATCTCGTCATCGTGTTCAATTTCAACATAATTAGGCCTATATTCGTCAGCACTATGTCTGTCTGAAGTTGCCTGATAATCACTTGACTGAGTTTTTATGATCGATTTACTATTTGGAATAGAAGGATAATAGTTTCTGCCATTAGGTGAACAAGGACCATAGCATGAATGATAATGCAGCGGATATACTGTGTTGATTGACTTCCTTGAAATATTTGGTGATACAGGACTTTTGATGGTGTTTTTAACTGGAGTCATTGGTCTAGAAGGAGAGATTGTTTTAACATTTGTCGTGATTCTCGGACTGCTCTGAACAGTGACGCTAATTTCTGGTTGAGACGATGTGCCTAGATTTGTAACTGTAACATTCTCATCACTGTATACAACCCGATTTTGATTCGATTGTACTGAGGAGGTGCCATGAATGGGAGACACTGAACACCCTGAGTGCGATTGGTTTACCATTTTACCCAAAGATACGATCGGTATGTAAAGGACATTGTGCGAATCCTCTAGTCTTGAATCAATGGATCGAATGGTAGACTTTGCTCTTTTTATGATGTTGCCGAATGCATCGATTTGACCATCAAATGATGACATTCTCGGCGGTGGATCATAGAGCATTGTTGGCTCATGGGTACAAGCATTAGAGCATGGTGTGTTAGATTCTCTTGTAAAATATGATGCAAACATTTGAGAAAGATTGGAAGTATCGAACAGAAGCTCTTGAACTTTCTCATCTGTATCAAATGTTATATTAGCTTTTCCATTTGCATCATCGGACATTTCAATGCTTGTAACATTGTATGGAAATTTTGAATGCACATTTGACGCATTCTGAACGTTGGAGTTGTCAGTAAATAACTGTCGAATGACATCACGCTCGGACCATTTTTCTATTGTTCCTGCATCACATGATAATTCTTCAAACGATTCTTCTTGTGTTTCTGGGTTTATCAATTGAATAAAAATTTCATGGTCTTGCAAATAACCACCAACATTCATTGATCTCAAAATGATTTTAGTTTTGTCTCGAACATTGTTGACTTTTAACTGAACCGGGTTTTCATGCGATTCGTTAGAACGTCTTAATTGCAGGTATGGCCTCTCGGCTTCATCGTATATGTATTGATTCGACTCGTTTTTGTCAGTAATTTTTGAAGTTGTATAATGCACGTCAAGTTTGGAAGTTGTTAGCATTTTTCCGCTTGATGAAAAATACCTTAACAATGCCAAGCCAGTCTCCGTATTCCTTTCTAAAACACCACCTCCCACATTAGAGACATTCATTTGATTACTACCAGCAGCATTATATTCATCACTGTCGTTTTCAGACACTATTAATGGAATGTTTGGAGTTGGTATCGGAATTGCATTATTCCGAGTATCACTCAATGTCATTGACGTGCACTGGAAGTCTGAAGAGTCACCATATATGTCAAGCACTGTTACTAAAGGAGGATACAGTCCAGAATCATAAGTCACTCCTGAAATTTGAGGCTGAGTAATTCTACTTGCTGGTTCATAATGCAAAGGACTTTCAGGTGCTGAGATTGAAATTTGTGTTTCTATAAGTTGCGTCTGTACATCCTTATCTTCTAAAAATGGCGTTTCATCCCCAGGAGCACTGTAGCCATCAGTAGTATATGTAACAGTCACTTGGACATGCTTATCTTCAACAGTCGGAGCTCTTTCTTCATAGCTGTCAACTTCGGTAATGCGTGTAAATGTGGCTTGAGCAGCCTTGTCTGATACCGTTTTTTCTTCAAATTGCCCACCACCTTCAGTTGTAATAGTTACGGTCACTTGGGCACCCTTATCGACTGCCATTGGTACCCCTTCTTCATACCTGCTGTCACTTTCCGTTTCAAATGTAACTTCTACTTGTGCACTTTTATCGGCTACCATTGGTGTTCTTTCTTTAGATCTCAGATCAGTTTCGGTTGTGCAAGTTACAGTTACTTGAGCACTCTTATCAGCTACAATGGGCGTCCTTTCTTCATATCTGCTGTCACTTTCAGTTTCATAAGTAACCGTTACTTGCTCACCTCTATCGGCTACAATTGGTGTTCTTTCTTCTGATCTGATGTCACTTTCAGTTTCATAAGTAACCGTTACTTGCTCACCTTTATCGGCTACAATTGGTGTTCTTTCTTCTGATCTGATGTCACTTTCAGTTTCATAAGTGACAATTATTTGTGCACTTTTATCTGTGACAGCTATGGTTTTATCATCACCCGAGCTACTACTGCCAGTGGCAGAATCATACGTTACTTGAGTGTCTTTATCCAATAAAGTTGTTGTTCCGTTTTCTGTTCTTCTTTCGGTTTCAGTTGTGTATGTGATAGTTACTTGAGCAGGCTTATCTGCTACAGTTGGAGATCTGGTGCCAGATATTCTATCAGTATGAGTAGGGGATGCAATGGTTACTTGAATGTCCTTATCCACTAAAGTTGGTGTTCTGGTCCCTGATTTTCTTTCGCTTTCTGTTGTATATGTAATAGTTACTTGAGCTGGTTTATCTGTTAAAGTTGGAGTTCTGATTCCTGATTTCCTATCAGAATGGATTGGAGAAGAAACAGTTACTTGAACATCTTTATCAACTAGAGTTGGTGTTATAGTTCCAGTTTTTCTTTCACTTTCAGTTGTGTATGTAATCGTTACCTGAGCAGGTTTGTCAGTTAAAGTCGGAGTTCTAGTCACAGATTTTTTGTCCATATGGGTAGGGGACGAAATAGTCACCTGAGTAAACTTATCTGTTAAAGTCGGAGTTCTGGTCACAGACCTTCTGACAGTGCGAGTCGGTGATGTGTAAGTAATAGTCACTTGAGCATCTTTATCTGCCATAGTGGGTGTTCTGGTTACAGATCTCCTATCAGTGCGCGTTGGAGACGTAAAACTTACTTGGACATGCTTATCTGTTAAAGTTGGAGTTCTAGTCACAGACCTTCTGATAGACGAAGTCGGTGATGCACTCGTTATGGCTACTTGAGCATCTTTATCAACTTGAGTGACAGATTTTCTATCTGTATAAGTAGGCGATGTAAACGTAACTTGAACAGGTTTATCAGTTAAAGTCGGAGTCCTCACCTCAGGTCGTCTGCCACTATGAATCGGTGACGTATATGTAATAGTTACTTGAGCAGGCTTGTCTGTAAAAGTCGGCGTTCTGGTCCTTTCAGTTGTATACGTAAAAGATGGTTGCACATATTGATCTCTTAGAGTTGGCGTAGGACTTCTTGGAGTTGGAACATATTTTATGGTTACTGATCTGGGTGACACTGATCCAGCAGTAGATTTTTCTGTAGTTCCAGATGAGGCTTGCACCAATTTGTGTCGAAAACTGACAGTTTTTGGTGATTTCTCAGTTTGCATTATAGGTGGTGTTCCACTTCTTGTCTTTATTTCTACTTTACTAGGCTTTGCAGTGCGGGACGAATCTATGAAAATGTTCGTTGCTTTGGGTGGTCGTGGTGGTGAGGTATAAGTTTTTGATGATGTTAGAGTAACTTGAGCATGCTTATCTGTTAAAGTTGGAGATTTGGATTCAGATTTTACGGTGATAGTTCTTTTTGGTGAAGGTTTAGGGGAAACGGGTATAAGTACAGGTTGAGGTATTATCCTTGTATGTGATATTTCTGTTTTCGTTGAAGCCGTTTTCGGTGTAGGAGAAGGTGAAGCTTTGGAAGTTGTTGGTACTTTTTTGGTTTTTTTCTCTAACTTTAACTTTTTAGGAGTTTCTTTTGGTGAACTAGATTTTGAGCGATGAGCCGTCTTTCTAGTACCCTTTTGTGGAGTTCTCGGTGTAGATCTTGGTGAACTAGGTGCCGACCGCTGTGTCTTCTTTGGTGGCTGCTTCACTGGAGGTCGTGTAGACTTTGGTGAGCCATACTTTGCATAATAGTCTTTCTTCCCTTTCTTGTCTTTTTGCAGAGGAGGGGAAGCAATTTGGAAGCTGGGTTTAGGATAATCTTTTATCTTACCTGCCTTTTCTCGTTGCTTTTGTAGTTTCTTTAGTTGCTTTTTAGTTAGGGGCTTATCTGATGCGGGAACAGCTGCTGTTTCCGGTAATTCTTGCTTCCTTCTTTCCTTTTCCGAAGATGACGATGATGATGTTGTCGTCGACGCCGACGACGATGACGGTGTCGATGACGAATGAGTGTCTATAGAAACTGAGACGCCTGATCCCATTCCTGATTTGACACGTACACTTGTATCGTTTTCTTCAATATCAACTAAAACTGTCGCATTTGGATCTTCTTGTTTCTCTATATCAACTTCATCACATTCATTCACTAAAATGGGTTTGGAGTCAAGACCAACCTTCTGATCACCCCTTAGATTAAATAAAATTCCAGAGTCAACCATCGTTTTTGATGCACCATCTTCTCCTGCAGCTTGGCAACTATATTTGGAATATTTCGTGCTTGAGTAATAGTTATCATACTGACCAAAATCACCACACTCGTCACCCATTCGAAATTCTGCAGTCATCCCCCGGTTATCTTTAGCGTATACATGCATTGTTGTATAATGTTCTGATACTGAATCTTCCGAACTTTCAGTAGTACTAGACAAATCAAAGCCTTGGTCATATCGCACACCTTTTGACGCAACCCAGCTCTGCATGGCTGGAGGAAAATGGGTGGGAAGAAGCAGGTCAGCTTCTCTAGGGGAAAATGGTCTCGGCTTCCGTTGCTCAATTTTCTTTGGTGGTTGACTTTTTTTATTTGCGATGGGTTTATTTTTGTTTGTAAATATTCCTTCTGAATATTGTAGACCTGGATGCTGATTCTGAGGAATGCATGTAAAATGACATTTGTGATTATCTATTCCCGTCGATGGTCTGCAATTTTGATGCTTCTTTTCATCAAGTGGAAGGTTTGAGTTCCATGGTTTTGACTGCTGAAAACCTGTACAATGTTTTTCATGTTTATATTGCGGATCAAAATATTTCTCATCGGAATAGCACAGGTTTTTCTGAATATGATGAGGTATGTATTGAATTTGAACCTCCTCTCCATGGGGTTCATAATTCTCTAAAGTATATATTTCATTTGGAGGTGGCTGTAGCATTTCAGGAGTTGGTTGATACAGTTCAGGTGTTGGTTGACAATACATGTGCCCTTTTTCATCACCATCCATGCACCGAAGCCATGATTTCTTTTGTCTCAAATCTCTCCATTGCTTCTTTGTAAGATACACACCTTGACAATGTTCTTGTGGATTCAGACAAATGTTATCAGCATTGAGGCACACGTTTTCATTACCATGTATACCGTGAGTTTCATTTGCCCACATGTCTTCTGGCATTTGATTCATATATGACTGATTTGCTCCAGCTGGTTGATAAAGCATGTTTGCATTGCCTTGGTCTTGCAGATTCTGTTGATCAATAATATTGCTTGTGTTTGTATGAATATTGTCGTTATACTCATCAGTCGAATATTTAGTTTTCCAGTAATTTTTCATTTCGGTTAAAATTGGTGATGATTTGTGGTCAGCGACTTCCATCTTCTGCTTCTTTTTGAGACATTCTGGATTTTTCATTTTCTTATCATCTTCAGCAGATTGAGTGTCATCCTCGGGAACACGATTGTATGTTACTGTTTTCTGTCTGTACAATTTACGTTTCAAATACTTTGGCCAAATTCTTTCGATGTATTTATTGCATTTTTCTATTGCATTCTCATCAGGACCGATTATCTGAATGACATTACATTGATTAAACTTGTGCCCAAATCCAGATTTGCTTGCTGCTTTGTACAATAATTTTATCTTACAGTTTGTTTTCTTTCCAATTACTTTTACTCTAGGATCCGTGATAAATTGTTGAGAACTTTCATATGTCATAGAGAGTGAGTACTCACAGCATTTCTTATCGTCATGCAATGAACAGGACATTTTGAGTTACAGATTTGCATAAAATTTAATGTCTACTCATGTTTAATACAATGTTAGTGGAATCTTTCAGTATGCCATCATGTCAGATAACATCTCTATCACCCAGTACTGAGGAATTCAATATTTAAAGCCGTTCATGTTTGAGAAATGATCCAAAGGTAGTTATTCAATGATATCTAATTGTGCTAAGTCACTCAATAGAAATTTGGATCGATAGTCGTCCTTGATCAAATAATTACATTAGTTTGATCATGGATATCTAGGTTTGATACATAGACCCCTAGACATCTAGGAGTCCATGTTTGATGCCAAAATGGATCATAGCAAGCATAATTTGATCAAAAATTTGATCATAGATTGAAATATCCATGCGTGTAAGAAATTCTCACGTATATGCACGTCATTCAGAGAAGTACTATAACAGTTATTTTTGACTTAATGATGATGCAGAATATGACCATTCTCTTTACATTCAATGTCGTCTATCTTCGGTTTTAAGTCATTCACGCGTCATATGCTTTTATGGTTACATGTCTTTGACATCATGCAGTTGGTCTCTGATGAGATTTTCATTTTATTCTTATTGATGGAGCATCTTATAATTTCAATTTTATCATAGACTACTTTAATTAGTGCATTGTCAATGATACAGAATGACAACAACAAGAAAAGAAAGAAATCAGAGAAAAATATAACAATAATAATAAGCAATTTATTCTTCAAAAATTGTCATTCATCAATTTTACAGAAAACGCGCTCCATGGCACCAGGAGGCGCTTGCAGGATTGCGCAAAGAACGTAAAGAAAAAGTAGATTTATATAGTATAAAGCTTTAAAACGCTGAAAAGATGCTGCACAAACACATTTAGCAGGTAATGAGTTCCAAAAAGGAAAAACACGATAGAAAAAATAATTACGCACTGTCTTTGTATGAGGAAGGAATTTTGGCAAAACCTGGCACGGATTGTTGGCACAACTTCTAGTAGAGTGTGGGGCATGAAGTAAAGTAAAATATTTCCAAAAATCAGAGTCAATTATGTTATTATACGATTTGAAAAAAAGAAGTAAATCTAACATTTTCCGTCTTTCACATAGGAAACGAAGACCTAATAATTTCAAACGATGATCATAGTCTTCATAAGAAATTTTGCAACGCTTTGTAAAATAGAGCTAAAAAATTGACAATTGCATTCCAATATTGCTCTTACAAATACTTTATGCGCATGAATCAAACAGTCTTTATTGTTAGACACAAACCCTTTCAAAATGACATAAGCTCGAGAATAGGCTTTTGACGAAAATTTGCTACAATGAGAACTAAATTTCATATCTTCTGAAATTAGAACACCCAAATCGGTTACACAATTAACATTTTCTAGAGGGGTATCATTTAAACTGTAAGTCATGTCACTATCGTACACTCTGCCAACTGAAAACATACAACATTTGCTTGATGCAATCTGCAGTTGCCAAGTATTACACCATTTTTCAAAATTAAGGAGACCCTTAAGAAATGACAGGGTACTGATTGTATTGCGAGCATGACATATTTTGCAATCATCCGCAAATAATTTAGTAGTTGCTCTTTCATCAAAACACTTGGTTAAGTCATTTATGTAAGTGATAATTAAAACTGGGCCAAGAGCAGTGCCTTGTGGCACTCCACTCAGAGCCGATGCTGGTTTTGAAACTAGTCATTTTAGTGTCCTCCTAGTGTCACATTTTGTCCATTACTACTGCCTTGCTACATTATTTGATAATTGAAGTAATCACATTGAAGATTTAAAAATCATTATGGTCATATTCATCCTCCACCTCATACAGCGACCGGTAGTAATATGATAGTAGTAAAGACGTCTACATGTATATTGAAACCAAAATATTGAAAATCGTGGGGCTGTTACGGAAGTCAAATTGCAGCATGAAAAAATTCAACGCCATGGCTATATGGAACTTTTATTCCTTCTGAAATATAAAGGACAAATCAAAAAGCAAAACACAGGGTCTATAAGTTGAATTGTCCACAGACACTTCATTCTTTGTACAGATTCCAAACTATCCTGGGTGTCATATTCCATAAGTCATGTAAGTGGAAGCAGCCCACCATAAAAATTATACAATTTCATCCAAAAACAACATCAAACTTAAAACAGCCTTTTCTTCCACTGAATTTTAGCAAAGAAAATAAAACTAAACTCATACTAATAAATTTTATCTTGAGCGCTTTCGATGACTCTAATCATAAGATGTGTCATTTATAAGAGGATTCTAAACAATCTTGCACTGAAAGTTATAAACATTCAAATTACATAGCTATGAAAAGAGCTTAAGTAAAAAAGTATGCATAGGTACATACTAAAATCGAGACATTAGACTATCAGAACATAACATAGACAAGATGAAAGCAAAAAGGACTAAGACCATGGCAGGAGCATGTCACTTACATATTCTTTCATAACACACAGCGAGGGCCTGAACCGCTTCAACAAAATGGCCTCAGTTATCTTAACATGGGGCACATTTCTGCAATACGCAGCAACAGAAAAATATGATTCGATTTTGTGTCCGACAAATAGATTGCAATTCCAGAGTTGCTTACATATTGAGCTGCTTTGATCTTTTGGGACTCTAGATCTTGATGCTGCCCACTTAGGATACTGCCCACTCCTTGATATGGATACCAAGACATCTCGTTGTCCGACCAATATAACTGCATCCGCAGTCACATTTGAAATCATAACAGGCATTTGATCGGTCAACGAGAGGAATTGGATCCTTCAAAGAACGACAAAGGGATCTTCATTGTCTGAGGCAGTAAAACAAGCTGTGTGGCATAAAAAGTTCTCGAAATTGATTCATTTAACTTTTTCGAGACAAATGTGTGAAATCTGTCTCCGAGAAATTGAATCCTAACATACACCTTCTTTTTTGACGGAACAATTATTGGTTCTTTATCTTTATTTATTTTATGTTGTTCAATAAATTGGTCCGGATAGCCATTCATTTTCAGAGTCTTAGGTATAAACTGAAATTCATTTTCTAAAAAACAAGGAGAACAGATGCTCCTAGCGCGATGAAATAGACATTTCACAAGATTAATTTTGTACCTCTTGGGCACGAAGCTGAAATAGTGCAAATATAGACCACTCCATGTCTTCTTTCTGTATACAGAAGTCAATATTTGGCCCTCAGATCGAATGACATTGACATCAAGAAAGCTGATAGCATCTCTTTCTTCGAACTCGATAGTAAATTCTAAATTGGCATGAGAACTATTGAGAACAGCAAGTAATTTGCAAGCATCTTCTTTCGATCTTACAATTGCAAGTGTCGTCAACATACCTGACGTATGTTTTCGTCAAAGATTCTATATGTTGCTTGAGTTTGTATTTCTCGAGGTATCCAAGAAAGATGTTGGCCAGGATTGATCCCAATGGGCTTCCCATTGCTACACCATCTATTTGAATATATTCTATTCAAATACATTTACTCATTGAAAGAATATGTAGGTGACTTGCTCCTGCCATGGTCTTAGTCCTTTTTGCTTTCATCTTGTCCATGTTATTTTCTGATAGTCTAATGTCTCGATTTTAGTATGTACCTATGCATACCTTTTTACTTAAGCTCTTTTCATAGCTATGTAATTTGAATGTTTATAACTTTTAGTGCAAGATTGTTTAGAATCCTCTTATAAATGACGCATCTTATGATTAGAGTCATCGAAAGTGCTCAAGATAAAATTTATTAGTATGAGTTTAGTTTTATTTTCCTTGCCAAAAACAACATGGCAAGGAGTACCGGTACATATCCTGAAGACTGCATAAAGGATTGCTTCGATCTCCAAGAAAAATCTTTTGCCAACGAATGATTCGCTGTCATCAATACAATTCTCCGGTCATGGTTGGGATATCTGCACTTGACTCTAAAACTTTTGGAGAAAATCAGAAACAGATGTCATTTCAAAACGCAATTTTCCTTGAAAAAAGGAATTTTGATGGAATTTTAGGTTGATTATGATTTATGTTGCAAGCCTTGTTGCTGATTGTTGAATAAGTTGTTTCATAGAATTATTTTATTTTGTTACTTTTAAACAATATTTCGGAGTCTTGACTCCAACTCAAGTTATACAAGTTAAAATATATACTAAAATAGCTAAATACAAAAAGGATACAAAATTTGAATTACCATGTAAGCAGGAATTAGAAAATCAGAGTATGAAAATCTGATAGCTCATCTTTGTTGTTGCAAGGTCATCTGTGATTTATATAAGATATCTAAGGGACGCTGAACTCCTATACCATGTACTGGACTGGAGGCCATATACAGTGTCTTTTGTAAATTTTATTAATGACGATAGTGTTGGATAGAACCATGGAACAATTGATAAACAATTGACTTACTTGTTGTGAAATACATCAGAATCCAGCTGAATTGATTGCTGTACATGCTAATTAATGCGCCCGGCCCAGTCTTGCAGAGAAGTTGTCGGAAGAATCTGTGCAGTGTACATGTGATATCATAGAATATCATCGATGGTCAATTTCAAATATATTGTGACTTTCCATTTTCATTGATTTTTCCATTGTCTTATCTAAACCCTCCTGTATAATAATTTGGACCACAGGTGGACTTTATTCGAGAATTCAAGAGCAGTGAAGCGATATAACATGTGTGATTTATTTCCGGCCTTGAATAACTCAAGTTTTAATAAACGAAAATTGGTGACTATTTTTATCACAGTGATGCGTGAATGTTTTCATATTCACCGACGAAATTTATACGGATTTTGTAATCAACTTAAATCCTTATCAATGCTGTTCCTGAATTGCCCATTATGGTAGGACCTTAAAATCGTGGAAAGTCATCAATCACCACCGCTTGGTTTGCTTTTTATTCAATAGGATCTTCGCATTTTATGAATTACTGACATCATAATCACATTTGATTTGTTAGTCGGAGTTTTGATTATAATTTGAAGGCCTCACAGAGGATAATCTATAATCACGAGATGTCTAATAAGAGATAAAGATATATTCACTCGGTAACCACTCACTACGAGGAAGCGCACTTGGAAAGATACTGGTTGCACTTTTCCACCTAAATCTTACTCTTGCTTAACTTTTAGCATTTTTAGATCATTACTGATCAGTTTTCACTTAGTCCATAACCGCTTTTAGCAAAGGAAATAGGTTCACCGAAAAAGCATTACTGAATCGATTTTTGCAAAGCATGTATTAAATGTACAGAATCCACACCAATAGCCATTGATGCTACGTGCCGCAGGTGAACAATTTCAATCACTAGCAGTTGATATTGTAGATGTTACTGACACTTGCTTATTCTTGTGGGAGTTTTGTAATTCTTTAGTCTCTCCTTGACTGGGTCCAGAATCTTCTTTCAACAGATTCCCTGCATGAATGAGCGCATTAGAATACTGGATAATTGTTTACATCTCGCTTCACGGTTTTATCCAAATGTGTACAAGCAACCGTCATTAATCAAATCTACCAAAGTCAGTGGCCTCCAGTCCAGTACTGATATGAGAGTTGAGCGTCCCTTAGATATCATGGATGTCCCTGTTTTTTTGTTTTCTTACCTTTTGAATAAGAAAATTATATTCATAAAACCAACGGTTGCAACTAAGGATCAATAAACATTATGCATCAATTACATACGACTAATTAACTAAAATTAACTAAAAGTGTTCATAATGAGAAAATGTAAGTATAATATATAAGGTTAAAAGAGATTTCAGAAAGGGGTGTTTCCACATGTTCTCCACCTTTGTAACCGTGCAAAGAAATCAAAACACATTAGATCAATGCAAAGTTTATTTTTCTCCTTTATGTGTCCCATCACGTCCGCATATATCTCATTGTATTTCCATTTTCATTTTTAGATGTCCCTGGTTGTTGACGGATGGCTTCTAAATCTTGATCTACATAGCCTCATGGAATCAAAGCTTTATTAGATCTCTATCATGGTCTATGATTGACAATGAAGACATATTGAAGCTATTGAAGAAGCTATTGTGTAGATTTATCAAATCTCAACAGATGTAACCACCACGAGACATGTTTCGGCCTGTTGGGCCTCATCAGTCGTGGGTAGGTTTGAACCAGCGACGTTGGAGCTAGAGGACGTGCAAGCATACCAATGTTACATCTGGTTACATCTGTTGAGATTTGATAAATTTATATAAAAAAAAAATGCCAGGTTACTTGTCTAAACTATTGTGTAGACTTTGTCTACAGGTTAATAATTCACACAATCTAGTCGTTATATAGCACAATAATTACCTAGATATATTACCTAGACTTACCTACTTTACAACGTTATAGGTGATGGTGACTAGGCGTAATAGAATTAGAAAAGGCATCTCCGGATTTCACCTTCAGGTTTGAAGAGTTTTCTAATGGACTTGCAATCGCTGACTTTGCTTTTGCTGCGGATATTAATGTCTGTTAGTGTTCTCATTGAGAGCAACCATTTTGTTGAATGATCCCAGCTTCGATGATGGTCATTCTTGATGGTCGTGGATTTTTTTGAATGCACAACATCTGTTTTTTAGTGAGATGAATCGACAACATGCCACGTTCAAGTCACTATCAATCGGTGTTGAGCTAGAGCGATTCTTTGGATGATAAACAGAACTTTCCTCTTGTTGCTTCCGTCATTATTACGTGGAGTGTAATCAACCAAATACATTGCATTCCTTTACAAAGTTTCACAAGATATTCTGCCTGTTTTTTTTACTGCAACCTTTCCATTGTTTATATATTCTATCATAATCAGTCTAACATCATTTTGGTTGTGTTAAAATACATTGATCTTCTGTCATGTTTATCAGATTTTGTCAAAATTAGACAGAGCGTTATGTTGACAACCATTCAATATTCGAATACATGTCAAACCCCAAAAATCATACCATTTAAAAGGGTATCGAAATTCGGTGTAACGACATCGTCAATGTATTGACTTTCCACTTCAAATGCGAGAAGTTGGACTATAAAATTTTGATTGTCACTTTATCTGATGTAACGCATAGTAGGAATAGGCCGGCAAAATGAAGGCTATTTAGATATATGCGCATTCAATTAGGCTACCATTTGTTTATGTTCATTCTCCATGAGATAAATAAAATCTTCCATTTTTTTGTGCAGCCTGCAAACTGACACATCCTTATCAATGTGCTACTAGAAATTGCATGCTCTCTATCTCACGAAATTTGAATCTCAATAGTCATGCAGAATTTGCCATAGTATTGTGATCTTTCATGTATCATAATGATCTGAGCTGCATGGTCTATGTAGAAAATGATCATAGATTTGAATCTTTTGCAGATCAAAATCTTGGATTTTTGATGTCATAGATTTTAGGTTCAGTAACAATGCATAATTTTATATTACCTTTCAAATGATCAGCCTAAATCGTCTGGTGCTACGCGCCGACGATTTAGGCTGTCATTTAAAAGGTAATATATCTTCATTAAAGAATGTAAAACTTGAGATGTCTACGATTCCAAATTGTGAAAAATAGGAATTTTCTCAATGTCATTTTCACTGGGAATGCGAATGTGGATGGTGAGATGCTCCTACCTCAATGTCATTATTATGTAGATTTTGCATGCAACAATGCAGAATTTTGAGTGCGCGCTCAAAATTCTGCATTGTTACATAGCAAAATCTACATAATAATGATATTGTACTAAGCTGTATTTCTATTGGGAAATACCGTGAAACAATGCAGAAAAAAGCGTGAGTCATTTGAGTTTTAGATATTGAGTCATAGATATATTCATGTAAATAATATTCAATGAGAAATTATCGTGTTTTTTCAGCGCATTGATATGATAAGTTTTGGGGAAACTATCATGGAAAAGTTTAGGACAATGTCATTCTTACGTAGATTTTGCCATGTAACAATGCAGAATCGACATAATAATGACACATTGTCCTAAACTGTATTTCTATGAGAAAATACCTTGAAACAAGTTTTGGGGAAACTATCATGGAAAAGCTTAGGACAATGGTATTAGACAGCAAATTAGACGTCCTTAATCATGGCAATTAAGGCCGTCTAATTTGGAATTGGAGATATATAATGCATGATTTTGCAAGGTTTTCTATAATCACAGGTTAATAAGTTCCACGAAGCAGGTAATTATTTTATTTTTCACCGTGCGTATAATGTAGATATCCTGTCACTTTATTTTACCTGTAAAGCAGGTTACTGCACGGGCGTGCAGTAATATTTTCATTATTGCACTGGTTTAATTATAGATTTCTATATTCTTTTCAGAGTTGTCATCGAGGCTCCTGAGTCTTCCAATGCTGTTGCAGACGATCTGCGAAAGCAAGGGCCGGTATACAGTTCGGGGTTTTCGAGTTCCAAATACCGTGCAATGAATTTTGGAACAGAACCAATCATGTTTCGACCCATAGGTTGACCTGAATACCGTTTACTCTTGGCATTGTAATTCTGAAAAAGTCTGCCTTTTTTGTTAGACACTGAATTATAATACAGACGTATTATTTTGTATGGTCAAAATTCATTTTGCAATTTTGGTATGGAAAAGTAAAAATCTGACTTTCCTTTTGGATCAGTCTTTGACTGCATGACAAATATCTCCACGGAATCTTGTCCGAAAATTACATTTTCAAACGATAAAGCAGTCAATTCTGCGACGCGAAGTCCACCATAGTATCCAATAATCCAGGAATCGCTACAGCTTTTCTCACCAAAACTTTGAGTTCGTCATCTGGAGCAGTTTCGAAAAAAGTAAAAAATTGCTCCTTTGATAAAATTACTGCTTGTTTCTTTGGCGTTCCTTCTCCTTCAATTTTCTTTATATATTCTTTAAGAATAGGAGTGTTGTTGAACGATGGCCATCCTTTATAAATTGTGTAGAACTTGTTCAAACAGCTGTACGCCTGCCACAACGTTGAAGGTGAGTACTGTTTTGATATTTCATTAAAAAAATATAAGAACAGTTTCAAAATTCTCAGTATACTTATTTTCTTCGACAAATGCGGAAAATTTGTCATACCATTTGTTGTAAACCCCAACTGATTTGCATTGAAAAATCTTGTTCTTCATTTCCTGCAGTATGTCCATTGCAGTTACGTTTCGATATTTTGTCAAGCCAACACAAGGAAGAGCTAAATTATTGCAGTCGCAATCAAAATGTAAATGTAAACTGAAGTTGCTATGAAAATATAGATTCATAATAGTTATATGTGAATCAGATCATCTTCGTGATATTATTAACAATTAAAATTCAAATTATAACTCATCAAGCACCATAAAATTAGATAAGTCATGATGGTCATGATATCGGTGAAAAATAAAATTACCTACACAACTCGTGCAAAGATATCCATCTTTTGCTTTCTCATCGATCAACATTCGATCAACTCCTCGATCAACAGCCTCGAAGAAAGCAATAAAGATGGATATTTTGCACTAGTTGCGTAAATAACTATTCCTGGTTGGAAATTATTAACCTGGTGCAGACTTCTATGAAAAAGTCATGCATTATAACAGATAATGCATAGATTTCTTCGGTCATTATTTGTCATAATAACCTCGAGCCTCCGGCTCTCGGTAATTATAACAATAATGACCTCAAATCTATTCATTATCTATTACATAAACGGCTTTCATAGAAAAATGACAGGTGAAATATCGGCTGACAAACCTACTTACTCAGTAGCAATGGAAACATGTTAATCAAAAATTTGTGAAATATCAAGATACAGACTCCAAGATATCTGTGTTTAGAGGTGATTATGAGAGTTGTCCGTGTACAGCGGTAATTATGAAAATTATTAACTTCTTCTGAAACATATTCATAGCATGCATTATAACTGATAATTGATGAAGTATTTTGGCTAACCTCAGGCCCAGCGGCCTTCAGTTAGTACGGTAGGTTCTATAATGACCTCAAAATTATCCATTATCTATTGCTTAAAGTAGCTATACTAAATGACTATTACTAAATCGTTGGCGCTTATGCTGATCATTTGAAAGGCAATATAATTATGCATTGTTACCGAACCTAAAATCCATGACATCTGTAATTTTTACAGTCTGTGTGTTTTACAATCTATGATCTGTAAAAGACTCAAATCTATGATAATTTTCGAATATCGTTGTTTGTTGTTTTTCCTGTTGTTTGTTCAGTGCATTTTTGAGAGTGATTGATTCGTGAGTTGCGTGAATTCTTGAACTATTGCATTGATTTTGTTGTTGATGCTGTCTGACATGTAAGGGATCTTGTAGTATGAATATTCTATGGATTTGTTGCGTTCTTGTCAGATATTATTTGTTGTCACGTAATTGACATTTTTCGGATAGTCATTCAGTTGTGGTACTTTTGAGAAGTATTGCGGCGCTTTGAGTTTTCGACTCTTGGTGCTGCAACGTTCTGTAATTCGTCTTTGTTCGTTACGTACAAAATTTATCTTGTTGTTCACTGGAAGGGCTGACATGTCATTCACTAATAATTTTTTTCGCCTGTTTCTTGTAGTAATCTACGTCAAAAGACGAAGCAATCAAAAATCAAGAGATAATGAACTTACTACATGAGAGCATTGATTTTACTATTGAGCACTCAACAAATGGTACAATATCTTTACTTGATTTCACTTTGACTATCTCTGATAATTCAATCAATTTTGACTTTTACAAGAAGCAGGCGAAAAAACATTATTCGTGTCAGCCCTGACAATCACATGTCTCAAAGAAATGGTGGAATACGAAATAAAATGTAACAAATGCAAAGAACGCTACGTCTGAAGTACAATAAGAAAACTGCATACCAGAATCACTGAACAACTCAAATCAAAAGACTCATGAATGCATAAACATCTCAAGATATGCATAACTAGTGACCAACAAATATCACTGTCAGTCATAGAACATGATAGAGATCTAATAAGCTTAGATTCCGTGAGGCTATGCAGATCAAAATTTTGAAGCCATCTATCTATCAACAACAATGATGAGCTAACAGATTTTCATACTCTGATTTTCTAATTCTTGCGTACATAGTATTTCAAATTTTGTGTCCTTTTTGCATTTAGCTATCTTAGTATATATTCTAACTTGTATAACTTGAGAATGGAGTCGTAACTCCGAAACATTGTTTAAAAAGTAACAAAACTAAATAATTTCATTCTTGTCAAGCAATTCTCCACAATCCACTGTAAAATGTTCTGTTAGTAGGCCACTCCTGGTATTACATGTGGCTGCATTGAAATCTATCATTCAATGCAATTCCTAAACTCCAAGTGTATGACCATGTGATGAAATAATTCAAGATGTGGAATAGTCTTACGATAGATATGTCAAGAATATGCAATTATACAATGCTTACAAAAATTCATGCAGGCTGGAATGAATGTAATATTCTGGAAACTTTATTTGAGATAAGGTATAGTTTGAAACTGCATGTACATGTGCAAGTTAATAATTTCAACGTTTAAGATGCATTTCGCAGCATTCATGTCACATAACACTCTACCATTATGTTACATTTACTTTCTCTACCTAGCCTCCATTGTTGTAATTACTTGTTTGGCTAAGCAATTCATTCTAGAATGTAATCTTTGACGGTCAACATAGGCCAAATTGAATAAAACGGCCGGTCGTCATAATGAGTTGTCGGCCGGCTCCAACATTACATTATCCATTTGTGTAACAGTCTTTTATTTTCTCTGATCTTCTTTTATACTGAAATTTTTTGTGATTTTAATATTTTGTGCATTTCATTACTTTCAATATCAGAACTGAGCACGCTCTTGTTATTTATAGTAAAAACAGTTGATATTGCCATCTAGAGTGAAATAATTACGATGCAAAAATCGAAAGCGCTTTAAAGTTATGATCTCAATCTCCTTCGGAGCGCCCGGAGCCCGGTTGTGTGTGGAGAGGATGAATTTTTGCTATGAATTGAATACTGTACATCACTTTTGACACGTCCTGTTTCTTTTGGTACCTGTGTGTTCTAACTCGATGAGCTTTGTGATGTTAATATTCACTCAAAATTTCACCTTTATTATTTCACAATGTTAAGTGATTTTTACGAATCCTCTCATTAAGCAGCAACTATTAAGTTTGCATCGCGGAGAAGTCATATGCCTGAATCTAATTTTTTGAGATGCATATGGCTGGTCCAGACGAGCCGAGGTGAGCCGTACGTTATTGTGACCGAGCCGAGCCGACGAGCCGTAGTAAACGTAGGTAAAGCATGGCTAAAATACGACATGATAGATCTTATAGGCCGGCCATCATATAGTATTCTCGCAGATGATTGACTGCAGCTTATTAACTGTACAGTGTTCATGTATATACAAGTAATGTATTGTTATAGAATATTAATTTACATTTTACGATTACAATTTTGATAAAAGTTAATAACGGTAGCACTACAATCTTTAGTCCGGCTTGCATGGATGTAATTTTAGTAGATAACTATATGCTTATCAATTGCACTGCTTCCTTTCCTGCTACGTCTATTATCCTACCAAATGTCTCAAGCTTCCTTCTGCGTTTTCTTTATCATAATGAAATTTCGAGAACGACGTTGACCGCAGCGCAGATTGCAATTTGGGAAGGGAAAAGGCGTGCGGATTACATTTCTTGATAAGTTATGCAGAGACTAGACTACCACGCTATTACAACACATTCCATCAAAACTGGCATGAATATCAAAAACTTGCATTACTGAGTTCAGCAAAGGAAAATCTCTTTTATGTTACTAACTGAAACTTGCAGTGAAAGTTACATTGTATACAGCGTGCACTATAGCTACAACTGCCTATCATTATCGTGCAAGATCAAATGTAAATGAAAGATTCACCTTTAATTGACGTCACTGCTTCCTCACAAGCGCACTGTCACATTCAGACTTTAGATTGAGCGTTATGATGCCCTCAGTCCGGATGCCCTTTCTTCAGAATTACAATTACAATACTTTAGGCCAAGTCGAGGCGAAGAGCCGTAACTCCAATCGGCTCAAAGAAATGAAAATGATCCCAGTCGTGGGCAGACTGCATCAAGCTGAACCGAGCTGCTGTGGGCTCGGTTCGGCTTAGGCACATCTCTACTTCCATTAGATGGAGTATCAAAACATGTTGGGTTGTCTGTAGACAACATTTTTCTATCTGGGCGGGTTTGAAATCTTCGAAACGAAGGACACTGGAACCCAAAATCCACTCAGACTAATGTTTTGGCCATATATAGTGTGTCAGAATTCTTCAAGTAGGCCTATATCTAGCAGTTGATCAAATTTCAATCTTTTTGAAGAACTTAATTCATTTCATTGCGATTTGTGATTTGATGCTCACTGTGCGGCTTTGATATTTAAGTATAATGAACGGTTTGCATTAAGTGCTCGGAAAATATACCTGTATCTCTAAATGATTTGACGCGTTTGATACGAATAAGTTCTGCTCCTGAATTACTTTACCCATCCATGCATAATGTGTCCATTTAACGTCATTCGACTGGAATTTTTGGGACAACATTGTGCATCAAAAATGTGTAACCAAAATAGAGAGCAGATTGACGCAGTTTTAATGGAACCACCTCGTAGAATACACAGAGCGCCCTCAAATTGCATTTAAAATCGTATTCTTAAAAACCGTGATTTTGGAAATAATTCATGCATAAAAGGTTATTAAACAATAATCTTAATGTAAGGTAAAATGGCGACAAAATATAAGCTATGAATCTATAAAGCCCAGCTATGAAATGCTGCAACAGCAAAATATGTTCGCAAATTCATTTGTGTGAAATTAGAAGTAGTGCGCTTGATTCGCTCGAAGTAAGGGACCCATCAATAGGACAGCATGGAATGTCAGTTGTACTTTTACTTAATGATAAAAACATTATTGTGAAAATGGCTCATGGTGATAATTAGTGATAATGGCCTCAAATCTAACGATAAAAGTCTTTGGGGAGAACCGGCATAGTGTCCCATACCTCAAAACATGACTTCAAAGGCACCCTTCAGCTTAATTTAGTCTCTAAGCGCTCAAATAGAGAATGGAAATACTCAATTCTAAGCAACTAGAATTTTGTCAAATGAATTTTCTTATCATCTTTCATGCGTATGCTGTAACATATTTCTCGAGCCCCATGAAACACTTGATAGATCTTGATCAATCGAGTATATTTCCAATTTTTCTCTCTGTTATTCCAGGGTGTATGCCGCTCCTACAGAAAATAATCATCTTTTGATGTGTAACATAAGAACGGTGAATTCGATAATGCTTCAATAGAAATATTTTAAACTAACACGAATTGATGATCAACCACATGCGATAATTAATTTCATATCACTATTGATGTGTATTATCAAACAAAAATCGCAGATGATTTCAGATTTCTATAGAATGAAAAATTATTCATGTAGGAAATTAATCAACAGTGTAAGCAGATTTACCTCAAATGGCCATGCATGTTCTGCTCTACATTTCGTTGACAATTCAAAGATTTTCATTTGCTTTTCATTTAGAAGAAAATGAATTCCTTTGCACTGCAGATAGTCGCGAAATAATTGTCCTTTTCCTAATAATGCATGCAATTCTTATATATTCAGATTTTTCCTCAATTCATTTTTACGTTTACACAATAATAGCCTTTGATTACACAAAATTATCAGAGATGCAAGCGTAAGTGTACAAAAGATTTATAGGTATATCATGAGTAAATTATTTGTTTTAGGATTCAAATTTTCTTGAATATTTGCACGCAATTGCCGTTCTTTCTCTCCCGGGCGATTTTTCTTTATTATAGTAGATTGTAATTTTATCATTTTTCCGTGAATAGTCCACACCTTTTGAATCTGTCATCTAAAAAGCGTATGCGTGTAATTCTCAAACCACTATGGGATCATATAGGTCATATTTTGCAAAGGCTTCTGTTTTGTAAACAGGCTATCTGCTAGACATTTCAAAAAGCTTCCGATAAAATTGACTTCTTGATTTTTTGGCAATTCTTCAAATGAATGACATGTTAAATCTACGATATAATAATCCAAATGGTATCCCAAATAACTGAAGACTTGTTCGCAAAATGATGGCAAAATTTACCACATACAAAGTCAATTATAATTGGCGAATTCGAATCACTGCACAATGGTGGCATAAATAAGGACGGATTACGCAACTTAGATTGTGTACACTACTGTAGTGTAATGTAGTTTCTGGTGTGAAGACAAATCACAGTAAGTTTTGAGGTCAAACAATGGGAGAAAAATTTACGGTTCTCCTTAATTCTGGGGATGAGATACACGCTAAGGCAATTTTTATAATGTCTGGGTTCTCATCAATCCAATGCCATTATGGCCTTCAGATTCCATGCGAAACTTCCACTTTGTTGGTTTCTTAACATGTGCTAAATTACAAATAAATCTGTTGCTGACTACATACGGCATATACAGAAAGTTAACGGGAAATGTATGACTTGAACCCAATCATCACCCAACAATAATGACAAAATACTGAATACTCCTATATGAAAATTCCTATGTTTAATGTTAATCCTCCTCCTCTGGGAATTTACTTCAAACAGTGTCTCCTATATATGTAGTGAACCAAATTTTACATTAGTCTATATGTTCATAAGTGATTGTATCTATGTAGGAACAATATAGACAAAAATATATAGACAAAATGCACAGTATATGGCCACCAATGATATTGATTTATTTATTCAAACAAGCTCCAAGTAAACAAAGATCAAAGTCAAAATAATTCTCGCATAAAAAAGCCAAGTCTTCGTGTGAAACAATTGATCGTGCAAGCATCTACACAAAAATCAGGTAAGTCATTCCATCTAGAAACGACACGGTAGGTGAAAAAGCTACGCCGATTAATTGAATGAGCGGGACGACGTAGGAGGCGATATGTATGAGTATGTCCACGTGTTCGAAAATAATTAGAATACACAAAGAAGCTTGACACGCTTAGATCTACGAAGCCTTTCATGATCCTGAACATGAAAATCATGTCCGTGCGTTGTCTTCGCTTTCGAAGAGATGAAATATTTAAAGTTCTCAAACGATCTTCATAGCTCATATCTTTCAACCTACGCAGATACTTGGTAAATCGTCGTTGGACTTTTTCAACCGCGTCGGAATCCTTCACGAAGTAAGGTCACCATGCAAATGATGAGTACTCTACGATTGGCCGAATATAAGACTTGTACAGAGTTAACACAGAATGATTGTAAAGAAATTTGAATGCCATTTTGGCGGTACCAACAATTTTATTGGCTTTGTTGGCAACAGTGAAACACTCTTAAGTCGGGTTTAATTGTCGGAGATGAGAATACCAAGGTCCATAATTTCTCTCACATTTGGGATAGCGACGTTGTTCATGTTGTAGGATTGTCGAGGGTTGTTGTCACCAAAATGAACACATTTACATTTGTCTGGGTTGATGGATAACAACCACTTTTTACCCCAATTGAATAAACAATTCAAGTCATCTTACAGATGAATGGTAGAAGTACCTGACGACACCCGTAAGTAAATACGAACATCATCCGCAAATTTTAAAATGAGCGGAGACCCGCTACAAGAGTTGTCAATATCGTTTACATAGAGCAAAAACAGCATAGGACCCAGTACATTGCCTTGGGGTACACTACTGGATGCACTCACTAGGTCGGAATCTTAGCCATTTATTAGAACATATTGCTTTCTGTCACACAAAAATGACGTTAGCCATCTCAGCAAAGTACCAGAAATACCGAAGGATCTTAATTTGACAAGGAGGTGTTTATCAAGGAGTCTCATCCAAAGCTTTACAGGAGTCAATATAAATTGTGTCAAAGCAGTTTCCATTAGCTACAGATGATGAAATACACTCAAGACAAGTCAAAAGAGCGGTGGTGCTTGATCGACCAGGTGAAAAACCATGCTGCGAGTTATTTAATAAGGAATGTGAGATGACATGATCAAGAATAACACACTTAACAATTCTCTCTAATAACTTACAAACTGAAGAAGCAAGGCTGATGGGTCTATAATTAGAACAATCCGACTTCCAACCCTTTTTAAAAATGGGGATTACACAGGCAACTTTCCAATCAGAGGGAACAAACCCTTGTTGTATGAACAATGTAAACAGACGGCTGAGAACATTTATGAGACATGGACCACCTTCAATTAACATTTTACTTGAAATACCGTCAGGGCAAGACGTTGAAAAAGGATTCAAACTCTTCAAATGAAAGCGAACAATATTTTCAGTGACAATTGCATTTGAGATTTGATGGGAAACTGGGCAGTCACAAGAGGGAGGAGTAGCATCATCATTACAAAAAACAGAAGCAAAACAAATCACTAAAAGTGTCTGCAATTTCGGAGTCACATACATCAAAATGAGGTTTTAAAACAGAAACAATAGATGGCTTACAAGAAAGTGAGGAGTTTATGTATCTCCAGAAAGTTTTGGGATATCGCTTACAATTGCGTGCAATTAATTGTTCATGCGTTCTGGTGTATTTAGAAATTGCTTCACTGAGTTTCTCATCCGCTTCCTTTCGTAGTTGCCCACGGATAGAGGATGTAGACATGCCGCACACACGATAAGCCCACTTTCTCACTCGGAATGTGCGCAGACCTTCGCCCTTTAAGGGAACACCACGAATTGATTTCTGTCTTCGAATTAGCGGAACTGCATCAGTAGCTGCTTGAAGAATAATGTCTCTTAGGGTGGACCACAACATCTCAGAGTCCGTCGAGTCAAAGAAGCTGCTTGTAATTGTGGTACTTAAATGAAGACGGAATTTATCCCAGTCAGCTTTAGAAAAATCGAAGCGTTTTGACATATGAAGAAGTGCAAGCACGCCATCATCAGCACGATCAGAGGAAAAGATAAGTTTACAACGAACAGCATTATGATCACTACCAGGAAATGGCTCGTTAACTTCAACGAATTCAACAAAACAACATCAAGAATATTGTCATTACGCGTAGGAGAAGCAACCATTTGACTAGGGAAATTAATAGCTCAGGCATCAATCAAAAAATCATAACGTGAGGGTCCACGCATTGCAGACCGATCTATGTCAGAACACAATGGGACCAGAAAATGAATCACACAAGTGATCGATAACAGCAGCAAAAGCTACGTCATTCATCTGTGAACTGCTTGGTGAACGATACAAACATCAAACTAGCATACGCTTTTGATCACAAACTTTCGCAGTGCAAAAAACAGAGTCTTCGAAGTCGTTGGATGCCGTAAATATATATACAACTGGAAATAATTTTTTTATTGAAAAAAAGCAGCACACCACCTCCAAAATTATGCAAACGATCTTTGCGGAAAACGGCATGTTCTGGATGTCCTAGTAAAGCATCAGTATAACTTGGACGGCCCCACGATTCTGTTACAGCGAAAATGTCGGGGTCGTAGAAACTAATGAAACTTTTGAGAGCAAATGCACGTAGCCTGTTACAGATTGAGCGAACAGCATTAGCATTAGAACATTAGCTAAAAAACACGATATTTTGAACAAACTGCAGGAAGAATTTTTAGCTTTATTGTCAGATGAGAGGCTAGAACCATGTGATTCATTGAATGCATTGGGAGATAGTAAAAGAACACCACATTTTGATGCCGACTGCATGATATAATGCTTTATAATCCTATAGGTTGCAATCCGCCACTGTTGCTATCAGTAGAACAATATCGTACGTATATTTTCATTGATGGATGCAAAAGAAGCTAAAGCACATGTATACATGAAAAACATTGACAAGATATTGCGCAAGTGTCGAGCAGAAGGTGCATTATAAATAGGGACAGAAACAAAGAAACAATGGATAACAAAGTTACAAACTCGTCTAACTGAATGTCTGTCCAGTAGATATAAAACTATGATGAAGGTTGAACTAATGATGTTTTCACGGCAAATATGAAGCTGACGATGACTTTGTGTAAGTGCAGTGCACTGAAGTTGAAGATGACATAAAAACATAGGCTTAATTGTTTGGACTTTCGATAATATTCAGAAAAGTGCTCATAATTCTGAATCACTGAAAATTATCGCATCTGGCCGACAGATTTGCAAATATCTTTATAAATGAACATATACTTCAAATTTTGGAGTACTTGTAGATACATGCATGCTTTCCTGGTTTTGTGGATAATACGATCTACAAGCAGATTAAACGCTCAGAAATTACTAGTAGATTAATGACATATATCTCCATATCAGGGAAGAGTGGAGTGATACGAATGAGAATGAATGGATTTGGATATCACCGTGGACTATTGTATGGATTTCTATGATAGATATCATACGACATCATCAAACATTATCACAGCAAACTCCCGGTCTGCGGCCGTCGTTTCTTATGTCAATGATGCCTCCAAACATCGTTAGATATCCTATACAAAAATGAAATTTTCTCACCACCAAGGATCGCCATTTCACTCAAACAGTTGAAAAGATTGATAAATGTGGCAGACTGACTATCCATAAATACTAACACCACAAGGACTGTGGGTACGAAATGGAGGTGTGCAGTCGTCGGAAATTTGTCGTCAACACGACACGAATCACGACTACACTAACTTAACACTGCAACGGTCTATGTCCAATCTCTGATATCTAACTGCACTGCTTCATAGCATAAAACTATGCCGTAGTATATTATGTTCAATGTGCTGTGTATGAAAGTTACAAAGATGACTGTTCAGGTTATCATTAATTGGTTAAATTACAACAGAGCAAAAGTGCATTTCTCTCGAGCGAAAGTTTTTTGGCAAGCCTATGTTTGACATACATGTACAAAATGAATACCGTAGAGGGAGTGTCAAATATTCTTCTTGAATATGCTATTCGCGTCTTTTATTGCACAATAGGCGCCTTTCATTTCAAAGGCAGCCATTTTCTCTTTTAATGTTGCTGTCAGCTTTGTCTGAAAAATATGTGAGCTGACTTAATGGAGAATGAATAAAAGGTTGAATAAAGGTTCTAAATGTCCACTAATTATTCCATTTACTGAGGCAACATTTGTCATCATCGAAAAATAACTCTATTCATCGCATTAGGTTATGACATTTCGCTTTGATTTAGATGCAGAGATGAAATGTCTGTTCTTTGATGTCTGAGAAGGGTAACACTTATTTATTTTAACATTATCAAATACATGTAGATGTGGTTACATTGATACGAAGAAGCTTTTTGTGATCCACCTGCAATTCTCATCGGGCATTATTGATGGATAATGAAAATCTCATGTCTGACGAAATGGACTTATGTAACTATTAATAATCTGGCTAGGATCTCTGGACAGGAACTCTATATATCTGGGGCGACCGTATAGATGCTAAGTTAGGCTAACAAATCTCGGGAAGTGTGTTAACAATTTTGTCACAAATTCATATATATCACTTTATACACACTACTAGCAAACCGCCTACTTTTTTCTATTTACATTATATTTGCAAAAAGTATTATTGATTAATTATTGCATGCGTACTAACTTAGGCGATTTGATAGTAGTGTGTTAAGGAGCCTAGCCAATATCTGTGATTGATTTCTGTAGGCAGTAAGAGGTTATTATTGTTGAATGCCTTGCACTGAGCCGCATATAAATTGTAGATGACGCTTGCTTAATCAACCAACGGATCTGAGAAGTCGTGCTTATGCGTGGCTTCTTTTAAATCGTTCTGCTTTCATTAATTGATTTAGATGCAGGATATTGACGACTCCCCTAAAGCGCTTCCCCTCGCAAAGCTTTAGTAACCGCAGCATGGAAAAAATAAGAATGCCTAGCACTTGTTATGAGCTTTTTGGATTTCTGCTAAGTGGCTGTTGGCAAAGCGGGCAAGCGTTAAAAAATAATAGTCTGGCAGCCGGAACGAGTTTCTGCACGGAACGAGGCCGAAAAGGAAACTTTCACAGAATGATGTTCACCCTATGCCTACTTCGAGTCTATCGAGTTCTACTTGGTTCCTCTTCTTGTCAGACATGATCAAAGAAAAACACATGTTAATCCAATGAGACCCAGATTGCAGTTTTCTCTTATAATCTGAAAAGTAAACTACAGAGTCATAATTTTTAGCATGGAATTTCTTAGAGTCAATTCTTATCATGGTCATGAGTATTTATCTATGAAGGTAAACAAACACATGCAGATTTGTCATTCAGCCGATCTGATGCATGATAACATCACATACACATGATCGGAAATGACCTGAAGACATGACATGCCAAAAATTATAGTTCTAGACCAAGGGTGCGCAACCTGCGGCCATAGGGCCGCATGCGGTCGTAGCAGAGGCAAAGTGCGGCCGTTACAATGAGAAGTAAATGAAAAAGAATATTGTACATGTATAGTGCAAATATTTCTGGATTTCAGGGCAATCGAAAAACAATCGTCACTAAAGTAACATACTAGTCACCTTGCAACTGTCGAACACCTTTATGCACATGCTACTTGGGAAAATGCGCACCTGCAGGTGCGATGAAAGCGTTCAAGCAGCTCGATAACTCATGAATAGAATATTCTAGGGCAGATACATTCATGTGCATTCATGGCTAGAGTCATCAGCTAAAAGAAACAAAAGGGACAATTGTGGTTTGCTCGAATTGTTCGCACGCGTTAGCTTTAAGTCCATGACCTGAATAAGGATGCCTGCTAGATCAGTAGTTCCTGCAGCGGCAGCATTGTGTGCTTGTTTGAAACAACGGATTGAATCGAAATATATTGTAATTTCTTTACGAGATATTGTATTTCTACCTATTTAGATTTTGTGTATTTTCATAAATAAAATATGTTAAAATTTCAGTTGTTTTTTTATTTCACATTTATCATTAAATCTAAAGCTCACGTTTTGGGTTGCGAAAGAACTGTATGATTAGTAATAATAAGATACTTTACAACTTCAATAATAACTCAAGGTAGGCAGGCCTATATACGAGGTTCTAGAAATGCGAAGGCCGATATACGAGTGAATACCTGGAATATACCAGCTCTGTGATAAATGAATGAATGAATTTTAATTGGCTCGTGATTCCTTTATGAATTATTGCAGTAGCTTAGATAAGTGTTTTCTCCTTCGGTTGCCTTGCGAAAACATGTTTTCAACTTTTCAAGTGCTAATAACACCTTGAGCTTAAAATCGTTTCAGGTCAAAAATTACCGTCGGTCGTATGTGGGTTAACTTGCTAACTCATTCTTTACGAAGTAGGCCTTTATGCGATATTCACTGCGTCATTCATCAGGGAAAGCTAATTTGAGTGGTGGAATATAAAAAGGATTGGCTATTGACCTAGTTGTTTGCACACATGCTGAGTGCGGCCGTGATTCTTTCGACCTTCGAAATGGCAGCCGAAAAATGTAAAAGGTTGCGCACCCCTGCTCTAGGCTTTGTACTTTTCAGCTAATAAGAGAAAGCATAGAAAATTTCATTTTAGCTAAAAACTGAATGAATGAAGATTCCTTTTCCTGTTGAGGCCCTAGGGAAGCGGCCTACGAGGAGGTGAAACCTGATTCACTTGCCCGCTGGTTGGTTTTTCGGATGCCAATCCCTGGCATAGCTGAAGGTGCAGGTACATAATCAGGTACATAGGTTCGATGCCATAATCGAACCAACAGGAGCCAGAAGCTGAATAGAGACTTCCACTGAATTATTTAAGAATATTGAGAGATTAAATTTAAAAAAATCATAAATGCAAATATGTAAAACACTTCAAATGACAACCCTTCAAAGTCATAGCAGGCCAGTTTTAGCATCAAATCGTGGTAATTTGCTTTTAATAGAATTTGAAAATATATTTCAGCTCAAAATATGCTGAAAACATTCTAAAAGTGATTAATTAACTTGAACACATGCTGTTTCTAATAATGTTGATGAATATTTCGGTTCAAAATGTGCTTTGTAGATTTTCATACATCCGGTGTCAAAAAAGACAATTTTAGATATGTATCTATAGATTCTGAAAAGGTTTCTTTAAAGTAAAGAATTTTCTAAAGGATTAAGGTCATGACCACAATGGCATTCTGCTTTGATTATCAAGAAATGAACTTACCGGATATCATGTAGGCTAGCTTTCAAAAAGAAATTGGTGTCAAACCTCAATGTTTCATTAATTACGAAATGTCAAATCGGCTCTTTTCTGCTCATGACATTTTCTTCTACCTCATTAATTAGATAAAATCATTATATTCCTGTTAACAGTACTGACAATATACATTTGAACACACGTATGTGCATGGGCGACAGCAGGGGTCCAGTGCCTGCCCTTGTTAATTCATTTTAGGCAGCATGCTTCAGGGTTATAACAGGAACAGTTTTTGGTGACTGGGAACCGTGAGATTGGCAACTCCGTCTAGTTTTGAAACATACTTTGCTTATCTTCCTTCTTGTTAAATAATTGCTCATTTATGAATATCGTATCATGCTTCAAGGTTGGCTCTTGATACTCACTCAAATATTAAAGTGGAAAGATCGCACGTGGCCTTTTCAATGTTGAGGTATCTAACTCTGCCAAAAGAAGAGAATTCTTAAGATTAATTTATCAGTTCATTCATCAATTATTAAGATTAAATAATGCAACCCTGAAAGTTTTAATGGTGCCTAAATATGCAATTCCACATGCCTCGCCAAATAACATTCATCTTCCGTTATTTTAAACTTAAAAATATCATTTTTAAAAATTGCCTTTTAGGCCTACAGGAGATGGCAATCGGTGTTCGATGAGACAGACATTTTCAAAGACCAACAATCACAGCAACCAGCAACACTATTTGCAGTTTTCGCATGTGAAAAGGTTGCAGCTGTCCATTACACCTTCCGCAAAACCACTTTAAACGTTTATTCGAAACCCATTTCGGTCCTTTGCAGCCCCTCGATAAAATCATACAGTGAGCACATGATGACTCATATTGACTTTAATTTCAATCTCTTCCTACTCCTTTTTAGTGACTAAAATTCTACTGGTGTTTACATATGTTACTGGTAATAGAGTATTCTTTGACAGCTTTTTTATATAACAAGTTCCTCTAAAATGGATTTTTAAAATTTCAGTGTTTTGAATATGACTATGACTTTAATATTTCTGAATTTAAAATCTTTAAACTTTTGATTAAAAGGTGAAGTACACACTCTGAATCTAATGTAGATTAACACTTCAAAGGAATATGTAATTAACAATAAAAATCAACCGTTGATCAATAAACCCAGAACAAAGAAAAAATCTATGTTAAAAGATGAAATAATTGAAAACAAAAGCTAAGAAGGATGACTTGCACAAACAAAAGAATTCTGCAGGAGTAGCAGTTATTACCTTTGTCTTATTGAAAATGCACGTTTGACTGTTCGTCCGTTCTTCAGCATGTTCACCTCCAAGGAGCTGAGACTTGCTTGTTGAATATTTGAAAATGAGGTAGATGATCTCGTCCGTTTCTTCCTTGCTGCGGAACAATCTTATTGATGGTGTAACAAAAATTCTCTTGCGTGTTCTTGCAACATCCATGTTGTGCTATGCAACAGAAGAAAATCGAATTGTAACAAAAAATTTCTCATGTTGTTTTGGTGCTTCCTTTGTGATGTTTTCCGCTTGATTCGCACTGGATGAGGAATACAAGATAAACCAAGGTTGAAAAAAACAACGCCGTATTTCGTGTTAAGAGCCGCAAAGATTTGTTGAATTTTTTCTCAACATTTGAAGAAGATCGACTCATTTCGTATTCTGTGCTTGTTTGATAAAAACAGCACAGTTTTGGGTTTGTCCTTTTTTGTGTAAGCGGAAGCATTTGGTTTCTGTGAACAGTTGGAAAAACTTTGAGTGTTTTGTTTCATTTGATTTGCAAAGGCAACTCATTTGGTTTTCAACTTGGGAAACCGCGATGATGATGTTCGATCGTTCCTGCAAGAGTTAGTTGATGCACGGAAAGATGAACAGAAACGGGAGCATTGTGTTGATGTTCTTCCCAGTGTTACCTTCAATGCCACTGTTGGTTAAGCCTTGGTCTCAACATCTGACAACTAATTTGTCCACAATTTGAAATTCCAAAACGGGTTTCATCCTACTGAATTCAAGGAACGCGGTTCAAAAAACATACTGTTCATTCAACCTCGCAATGAACCAAAAGTGTGGTTCAAACTTAAAAAAAAAACATACTAAATATCCACAACATAACCATACACCGACATTTGCATCGCAAAAATAGCATTTTCATCGTCAGTCTTGTGTGGTCCATCGCTTGTAAATTGCAGGGGAGGCACCGTTTCTTTGGGGTTGTGTTTGTTCAAGGAAAATTGCTGCCTTTGTTGGAAAAAAAGCATCATGTGATCCTCTCATTGCTTGATTGCTGCATGTTGAATTGCTGCCAACTTCTTCTCGCATTGTTGCTCCTTGTCTCTCCTTATATATATTTATTCAAATAATAAACTTTTGTATGATGATAGCGGCTCGTTCTGCTCTTGTAGAAAGCCTTTCTGATTTCAACAAGAATGAAGATGATGGGCGAACAATGTTCTTCAGTTCCTCTAGATTCGCACATTTCATTGGCGGTTCCGAAATGAAGCTTTAGTGATATCAGAATTTCATGAATGCTGTGTCGGATTGCTGTTTTCGATTAAAAATTCGTGATTTCGGATTCGAACTCATGCCAAGATGACCACGAAAAATCATAAAGATCTCTCTTCTATCTCAACTGTCTGTTCAAACGCAAACTTGGTTGCACCGCTTCCATTGTTTCGTGCCGGTAACTCTTGCTCTCAGAGGATTGTATCATATCCACGCCGACTTTCAGAGTTTCTTCGTTCGCTTTGCACGACCAAATTAGCTTCAGCACTTTTTCATTAGTTACTCTTCTGTTTCTTTCTTCTCCTCACTTTCATTACGTTTAGGCAAGTTTCTTTTCAGTTTCATCGTCACTTCCAGGACAAGTCCATTTCCAACATCATCTCTCATTCACTCTCGTCCTTCAGCTCGTCCACATTAATCATAGGCGCATCCTCACAGTAAAAATAGCGCCGCGTGCTTCCTCCAATAGCAGCGATCCTGACAGAAACTGACTTCCTCCGACGAAATGAGTCATCAATAATGTACACTTCAACTCCGTCAAGCAAATCAATATGGTAACCTGAATATCAATTCATAGACTGTAAACAAAAGCGCCGTTTGACACATTGTTCATTATACAAAAAAGCGGCGTGTGGCAGTGAATGAATGAAGGCGCATGGTTCATTCGTTGTAAGTGTAGGTGTTAGTTGCTACGACCTTAAAAAAAATGACGTGCACGACTGTGGAATGAACCAGGCGTGAGGCAGATTTAGAGCGTAGGCGCACTTGTCCATTGTGCCAACGAAAAAAGCGCATGACGACGCCCAGATGACGCCAGGCGCATGTGTAGGCGCAGTGTTCATTGACTGTAAGACATTGTTGACATGCACAACCAGTGGAATGAACGCCCAGGCCATAAAATTCGTTGGGAGTGGCTGAATGAAAATGTAGTATGAAGTGGGACCCAAATTACTTTCACGGTAAATTCCAAATTGAAAATCGAAAAAACTATAAAATCCTATAAATTTAAAATTTATTTTTTATCAATACATTCCAGTTTACCGTTTAAGTAAAAGGAGAAGGAGATAAGTCAACTACTTTTTTTTTTTAGAGACGGATTGGATTCAATTATTTTCATGGGCTTCAATTGACCCAACGGTCTTTCTAGTGTTAATGACCTACAGTACATGTATCCAGGGCAGAATGTACGAGTAATAAGCCAAGATAGGTAGATGCACGTTGGTAGTCAAAGGTATGTATGCATGTATAAGAGATTCGGGAATTCTTCCTAGAAATTCGGGAATTTCTTAAACCCTAAGTCATGTCGTCAACTTTGACCCTCACTGACTCATTATTTATCCATTATTAGGTCATGCTATCATTGGTACATACAGTACATGCAAGCTCGATATACAACATGCAATACACCAAGGTGCAATACTCAACCGTATAAAATATTTCCAAACTTCAATTATCCAATTTTATCACAATGTTCGACCCGAAGCAATTGGGACAACGATGCAAAAAGAAGATCGACACGACTGGAACCATTCTCAATCTCGTACGATGCCTAGAACGCCCGCAAGTTTTTGTAAAATGTTGAATAAACTTATTTTCTTAAATAGCTTGCTTGTGAAAATGAGCTGACTTCTTTCTATGAAGAACATCAAATCCGACAGTAATACGGTATGGAATACTAATACTTGAAATATTTTTTGAGATGTGCTTTATTCGATTTTTTGTGAATCTGCTAAAGCATTATTAGTACATTAAATTATTCATTAACATTTCATCTCTTTAACTCTAATAACTTGGTGAATAATTTAAATCACATATAAAAATCTTTGAAGTGTCAAGCATGTTGCGTGCCTTGTATCATGGAAAATGAATTAATGAAATTCGTCGCTGAATTTCTTATCTTGAATAAACTTATTTCAAATCTCGCGGATAGAACGAATAAAAATGTAATTTTAAGCTATGCCAGTTTTTGACTCAATTGATTCAAGCGTAAAGTTTACCAAAATCAGTCACAAAAGTGTTTAATGCAAATGTAGCCAAAGGTCATGATTCACATTTCAGAAAATTGCAAACACAGGCATCGTTGAATGGTTATTAAGTCTTACCGTTGTACATTTTAGGCTATAAAATGAATAACTTATCAGTTTTTGCGGTGGACAAATTCATAATGGGAATCATCTAAATTAAGCTCTTTTGGCATCTAGAATTGGCAAAATTTTACAGTTTTGTCCAAATATTGTTTAATTTGGTCAGATGTTAAACCCATTTTTGAATGGACAATTTTTCAATAGTCTGAAAGAAGCACATTGATCATGAAAATGAACTCAGTGAATATGAACACATTGTTAATGCGACTTTCCTTAATAAACTTTTAGCTAGAATTTTATAGTGATTCATGAATTAAAATCAAACTGACCTTTCAGTACTATGGATCTACGTATCTGTATGCTCGTATTATGATGCTGTGCAGATTTACAGGTCTTCTACACGCACTTTTACATGCACTTTCCAATAGTGCTCAGTTTTTCTCAAAATAATCTATACTCGAATAAGATACATATGTCAATGCATATAATGCATCATTTTGTAAGGCTTTCTATGCTCACAGGTTAATAAGTTCCACGAAGCAGGTAATTATTTTCCTGATTGGAAATTATTAACCTGGTACCTTCTTCTATGGAAAAAGTCATGCATTATAGCAGATAATGTATAAATCTATTCGGTCATTATTTGTCATAATAACCTCCTCGGCAATTATAGCAAATAATGACCTCAAATCTATTCATTATCTATTACGTACAGAACATATTAAGCATTGTTGAATCTGTCTGTATCTAGCCAATGAAACAAAAATTTAACTATTGTCATTTTTCTATGGCAATTTTCTATTGTCATAGAAACAGTTTAACCGTAGATATTTAGCATCACCTTCAACTAAATATCGCCGACGAGCAGTACTTCTATGCCTAAGATGTTCACTTCATGGATATCTTCGTTGCATATCTCTACAAATCTATGGCCTGATTCATTTTCACCTAATTCGCTTCGCTCGTTCTACATTTTTCTTGTCGCATAGACATCGCATTAACATTGCTGGAATGTCAGTATGACCATGCCATCTAATTCAATGCACTGCTTGAATTTTTTGAACTTTTTACTACGCCTTGAAACTGACAGAGACTGTCGAAACATTGGCCTTGTATATACAGTCGAACCCGCATATAAGGAAGTGCGTGGGATCAGTAATGGGCAAAAGACCGTTCCAGAACACCATAAAATTCAAAAAATAGTATCTTTAAAAACGACATAAATTCATGAATTCGAACCCTTTTTCAGGTTATTAAGACCTAAATACATGAATTTAGTCCATTCAAAAAGTACCATAAAATTCAAAAAATAGTATCTTTAAAAACGACATAAATTCATGAATTTGAACCCTTTTTCAGGTTATTAAGACCTAAATACATGAATTTAGTCCATTCAAAAAGTATCATTTTTTCAAAAAATGGCATTTTTAAAAACGACATAAATTCATGAATTTGAACCCTTTTTCAGGTTATGAAGACCTAAATTCATAAATTTGGGCGTTTTTAAAAATACCCAATTTTCAAATTTTTCAAAATCTCAAATTTGAGAATTACAATTTTCACCCTTAAAATCATGACCGTTCCAGGACACCGAAAATCAGAAAAGTTAAGAATCTCAAAATTTGTGAATTACAATTTTCTCGCTTAAATCATGACCGTTCCAGGACACCGAAAAAATCATAAAAGTTGAGAATTTCAAATTCATGAATTTTATCCATCTTTCAGGTTTTTAAAATATATCATGTGAGTAATAATATTTCTTTAAAAATGGAAGAAACAAAAGTGGAAGAAACCGCAAGAATATATCCTTCGTTATCATATGAACGTAGTTCTACTTTAATGGACATTGAAAAAATGAATAAAGAAAAACACAAAGATAGAGTACGTTATATGAAAGATAAGGAATCTCAATTATTATTAAGATTAGATCATTATAAAAAATTAAGAAAGAGATGGACTAAAGTTTAGAATGTAACACAAGGAATTGGCATATTCTTAACAATAAGTTTAGGCGCTCTCACTATTGTTATATCTTCTGGTGTTTTAGTAATTCCAGTAGTTGCTACAGCTTTAACAGGTACGGGTGTTTTTGCAACTTCACTTGTTACAATGTTAGATAAATCTTTAATAACTAAGAAACGAAAATCATTAAAAACTAAGCATTTACATATTAAAGAAGTCTATGACAAATTGCATTACTACTTTCAAAGAGTATGTGATGATAATGTTATTACGTTAGATGAGATTGAAAAATTTGATCAAATAGCTAATGAAGTAAATCAAATATCATTTCAATTACAGTCAGAAAAAGTTGATGATAAGAATAAACAGGATGGCAAAATTTCTAGTGATGGTAAAACTTTTACTGGTGGTAAAATTTCTAATGAAGAAAATGACAAAATTTTTTTAGAAGAGCTAAAAACTTTAAGCGAAAATTTAAGCAAAACTTTATTAAACAAAACTTTATTAAACAAAACTTAAAACGAGAAAACTTTAAACGAAAAGATGTCAGACAACAAAGCAATAAAAAAATAATTTGTTCAGTAAAATGTTTTTGCTGTATTCCAATGTTACCACAAAATTCAAATATTATATTTTAAAAATGGATAAAATTAGAGCTGATAATTTTAAAAGAATAAAACAATTAGAAGAGTTGATAAAACAAAGAAATATTATGAAAGAAAATCATCTTCAACATAGAATGATAAAAGCTGGTATTCAATCTGATATGTTTGAAAAAATGCAGCAAACCGAGCAAGTAAAAACTGATTTTGAAAAAACTATGAAACCATTTAAAACTCTTGAAAAAGAACTTACAAATAATGATAAACTAATTGATATAACAGATCCAGAGCACAAAACTATATTAGATGACTATGGATTACTAGAATCAAACATTAATAAGAAATTACCAAAATCTATGCAATTTGAACATTCTATTTCATTTATAGATGGAAAAACAATACCTAGATTTTATCTCGGACAAAAAGAAATATTTCCACAACCTTTTCGAGGTTTAATTTTTTCACCAGATAAATCTCCTTTTAATTTAGATAGAAATTTTGTTGATCTTTTAAGAGGAGCAGATTTAAATAATTATGCTGTAGAAGATCTCATAAAATATAAAGCTATGTTAGATAGAGTTGGTGCAGTAAAATCTCTTAGACGTTATAAACAATTAGAAAATTTATTATCAACGGGAGTTAAAGTAGGAAAAGGTTTATCTGAAAAACAGAAAACAGAAACAACTGTATTTTTACCAGATGATCCACAAGAATTACTAAATAGATTAAATATTTTAATATCGGCAATAAAAGAAGGACATAATTCTAGTTTCAATGAAATTCATGCTATATTGAAAAGACTGCTGGAAAAGAAGATTCTAAATGAAGAGGATTATAAAAGTATAACGAACCGAATGTTCTAGGGCTCCGCCCGTACCTGAAATATGTTGTTGTTTTTAATTTTTTTATAAAAAATGTTTATTTAAAATTTTAACTAAAAAATGTGTTCAGCAGATTTAGACAAAATTAATAATCATTTAGAAAATCTAACAGACATTTTGGGTTCATCAAAATTTAGTACGACGTTAAAAATTATAACAACTACTTCATCACACACTTGTAATTTAGAACCCATTCTACATTTAGAACAAAATAAAAATTATCAAATTGCATTGACTAGTTTCTCTACATTTAACACTATTCAAAATGTTATAAAAGATGTGAATGATCAATTTAGATATTCTACAGATAAAGGCAAAACATGGAAAATATTAACTTTTCTTCCTGGTTCTTACGAAGTTGAATCAATATCAAATGAAATTAAGAGACATTTAGGTATACCATTTAAAGATAAGAAACAATTACATTTTGCAGTTGAACCGGCAGTCAATAAATTTTCTCTTACTTTAGACGAAAATCATCAAGTTGATTTTAATCATGATAGATCATTGTCAAAGCTATTAGGATTTAATAAACAAACCTATAGTCAAGGTTATCATTTAGGTGAGAAGATTCCAAAAATAACTGAATTAAACTCAATTGTTGTACATTGTGACATTATTGAAGGAGGATATATAAATGGTAAATTGTCAAATTTAATATTCAGTTTTCCAGCTTTTACTGTACCCATTGGTTATAGATTAAATGTATTTCCCCAAACATTAATATATTTTCCTATTACAAGAAAAACTATTAACAACATTGGCATTAGAATCACTGATGAGAAAGGACAAGAAATAAATTTTGGAGGTGAAGAGATTATGATAGATCTTTTGGTTCGAGAGGTATAAACTCCCGTTCGAGAGGTATAAACTCCCGTTCGAGAGGTATAAACTCCCGTTCGAGAGGTATAAACTCCCGTTCGAGAGGTATAAACTCCCGTTCGAGAGGTATAAACTCCCGTTCGAGAGGTATAAACTCCCGTTCGGGAGGTATAAACTCCCACGCGAAGCTAGAGAAGTTTAATTTTCTTCTTTTTCTTTAAAAATAAAAATAAAATAAAAATAATTTTTTTTATTAAAAAAAGAGTGAACTACCTCCATTTAATAAAAAAAAACTCAAATTTAATCATCATCCAAATTTATCTAATAAAGTTTTGTCAGTTATTTGCGGAAGATCAGGTTGTGGAAAAACATATCTATTATTTAAAATTTTAACGACTCCAAATTTTTTGGATTATAACAATCTTATAATTTATACAACAACAGCAGAACAACCCGTCTATCAATTTTTAAAATATGGATTTGAAAATAATCTTAAAAAAACAGCAATTGCTTCATTATTCAAAGAATATGAAAAATCTGAAGATGAAGAAGAAATAAGTTCGTGGTGTGAAGAAGCAGCAAAAAATAATCAGTTAGTGGAATCCAATAAAAATAAGCATATAAAGATACAATTAATAGATGATAGTGGTAATATGCAAGATTCTAGTAAACTAGATAAAACAATGAAACATTGTGTAATTTTTGATGATTGTGTTAATGACAGAAATCAGTCAGTTCAGAGAAATTATTTCACAAGAGGTAGACATAATAACTGTAGTGTATTTTATTTAACACAAAGTATGTATTCATTAGACGGAAGTGTTATTAGAAAGAATGCAAATATATTTATACTATTTGAAATAAATGCAAGAAACTTAAGTGATTTGTTAAGAGATTTATGTGTAAGAAATAAAGATGAATTTAAACAATCGTGTAACAATGCTTGGTCAAAAGATTATGGCTTCATTACAATTAATATTGATAAAAAAATTCATGATAGAGTTATAGAACATTTGTTTACCGAGTGATAAAAAATATACAAATATAGTGTTATAATATTTTTTATTTTTATTTTATGTATATATCAAATTTGACTATCTTAGAAATTAGAAAATTAAAAAGGTGAAGTAGTTATTTGATCAGGTAAAATTTTTCTTTTATCATCAAATGGATCTAATGCTAACTTATGTTCTTCTTTTAAATACATTTTATGTTTTTTTGAATTAAGTCTATAATTACATGCTGTTTTTATTTCATTATTAAATAATACATTTTTATAATCTTGAAATGTTATTTGATTAGCCACTGATGCCTTTGAAATTCCTTTTAATGTTTTATGTGTTTTAATATTACTAGTTGTGTTATAACAATAACATTTAGATTTTAAAAATATAGCTTCTGTTATGAAATCTTCATTTCCTTCTAATTCATCTTTTACTTTACATAAATCAGAAGGATGAATGATATCTTTTATTTTATCTATTTCTTCATCAAGTGTAGAATTATACGGTATTGTTAATTCTAAGAAAAAACAGAATCGGTATCTGTAAAGTGTAATTTATAGTTTTTGCCATAAGCAGGTGCTAAATAATCATATATAAATCTATACATAAATAGTTTAGCTAATTCTAATATAGTGAATCCTGTAAAATTAAACTCATCATGTTTTACGCTGATTCGACGTAAATGTACAGCACATAGTTCATCACTAAATCTAGTAGTTCTTTTATATGTAGGTTTCCTTGTTAAATTTTGAAACCTATCTTTATCATAAACTATTTCAATATTTTGTCTATTACGCACATTTTCTAAAGTCTTACCATAAAATGCATTATTCATTAATTTGAAGAACACGTTTCCAAAATCATCTTTATTTCTTTTAGCTATTTTACGTTTTTCAATATTGAACTCTATATTATTTTTTAACCATTTAGATTTTTGATAAAATAGTTTTCGATGTATTTTGGTGAGAATCATTCCATGTTCTAAATACCAATCTAGCATTCTTCCTTCAACAACATACTTTCCTTTATTGCTTTGTGTTAACATAAGTTTTCTTGTTGGTCTGTATTTCTTAGGAATTAAAGATTTTTGATAATCTGAAAAATCTTCTATATTGGGAATTTTGTTTTCGGGACAGGAAGGAAAATATTTTGTTTTATCTTTTATTTCATCAGGATATACTAAATCAACTTCATATATATAACCATGATTATAATTTCCATCATATGTTTTTTGATAATCAAGAATATTACACCATGACATTTCACCTGTTGGTAATTCTTGTATCATGCAAGAAGAATATAAGCTATTAAAATCATAATATAACAAATAGTTTTCTCTCATGAATTCATCAATTGCATTTTCACGTTCTACTCCTTCTCGTTTCGTTCGAAAAATTTCTAATATTTTTTCTTTTTCTTCTGGAGATAAAGGTTTCATTATTCCATAATCATCAGGATTTACTTTCTTATTATAACATTTAACATATCTATTACCTAAAACTGATGAAACTCCACCTCTAATTCCAGATTCAAAAAATAATAATTTATCATATGTATTTTCTTTATAATGTTTAAGTTTAACATTTGTATGTTTTAATCCTGCTAACCATGTTAAACCTGGTGTAGAATAACAATAACATGGATCTATTCGTTAATATTCTAAACACATATCACGAAAGTTTTCAAAAAGATCAGCAAGGATTAATACATCTATCTGAAGATATTTCATTGTAGAATCATACATTGTTTTACAATTTAACTCTCTCCAATTTTTTTCAGCTTCTGCATAGTCTTCTTCAGATAATTGTGATTGTTTTAATGTTGATGTAAATTTATTTATTGGAGGAAGTTGTTTTTCTTCCATAATTTTATTCACAGAATTAAAATCTCCAGTTATATCAGTCTTCGACTGTGAGCCGCAGGCTATATAGTCATACGGAAATATGCCTCTTAAAGGTTTTAAATTATATTTATTTAATATTTTACATTGTTCAGGTTTCAAAGTTTTTCCCATAACATCTAATGAATAAGGAGTAAAAAATCTAAATGCATCTAAAATTTTAATACAACCTAATTGCATTGAAAAATATTCTTCTTCTGTTTTACATAGTACATTTATTTGTTGTTGTTGTAATTTTTCAGATGAAAATAAATCTTTCATTGCTAGATGGAAATCATATTTAGAACCATTGTAGAAATATAAAGGAACAAAGTTATATTTAAATTTATTAGCATTAAGATTACAAGAATTATGTGCTGCACCTCTATATAATCCATATAGATGATCATGATTTTTTACCTTATCAAGATATCTACCTCTGCCATTTTTATAATTTTTTGTAAATTCTTTTCCACAGTAATAACAATTTGTTTCATTAACAAAATTAATTTTTTCTTCATCCGTTAATGGCATCATTGGTATATTTGTTTCAAGCAATTGTGAAAAATAATTTTGTAATTCTTCTACTTTCTTTGTAAACATTTCTGAACTATCTTCACCATAGTATTGATAATATTCTGATTTAAATAATTCAGGATAATTTGAATGAATGTACATTCCCCAACATAATGGTTTTTGTTCAAATAAATATTTTCCTTTACTTTGTTCAGCTGCACTTTTTCAGAATCGCGCGAATCCCTGGAACTTTCCGTTCGATTTTGTGTCATATTAACATTATATACTTCAAAATCACAATAAATAGTAAAGGGTACTTTATTTTTGAAATACCATTTATTGTATTCTAAATAATCATCTTTAGGAAAAGTATTTTCAACTGCTTCATTTTGTTGACAATTCTCCAAATGTCTATTCATTTCTTCTTTAGTTCTAAAACTTGTCATACATTGAAGACAAGGAAAATTTGTATTATCTGAAGTTTTTGTAAATATAGAAACATCTTTACACAATATAAAATGACCCTGATAATATAAAATATTCGCTTGTGCTGGTTGTTTTGTTTGTTTTAATTTTTCAAATTTATCTTTATATATTTCATGTGTTTCATCAATTTGTCTTTGTAAATCTTTTTCAGACTGTTGATAATTTTGATTGAATATTTTCAGCTGTTGTTCATATTCATTATTATATTGTTCTTTATATTGTTGTTGACATTTTTTTAAACATTCATTTAATTCTTTATTTTCTTCATTATTTAATTCTTTATTGTCTTTATTGTCTTTATTTAATTCTTGAATCGTTTCTATCTTATTTTGATATTTATGGTGATATTCTTGTACTAATATTTTTGTTTGTTGTTGATAATCTGTTTTACATTTTTGTAAACTTTCATTTAAATTTTGTAATTTTTGTTGATATTGTAAAGATAAAGATAGATAATCGGAATCATAATCATAATTATAATTACGTCCTTTATAATTATTATGATTAATCATTATTGGTGATAATGTTTTAACAATTTGAAATTTTTCAGTACATATTATATTTCCTTGGTAAAAAATATTATGATGCATGTAATTTCCTCTATCATTATATACTATTTCTGATTGACATAAATTTTTATTATTCAAATAAAATTTTTTTGAATCTGAGTAAAGTGGAGTAATTTTACCAATAGAAACATAATTCACATTTAATTCAAAAACATTTACTTGAATTAAATTTTTATTCTTTTTATGAAACTTTATTAACCTATTATAATCATGTGGAAATTCATGTAAGCCATCAGAGAGATCAAATTCCTTTATGTATTCTTCTTTATTATAATGACTTAGTCTCTCTTTGTGATATTCTGCAGGATGTAAATGTGCTATAATACTCCACAGAAAACAATAATCATCTTCATTTTTTATATTGATTATTTGTGGTGAACTGAAAGGTAAAGGAACATAACTACCACCAGTATTATTTTTATATTTATCAATTACTATTTTCTTAGATAGTATTTTAACAAATCTCCAACCAGATTCACGTAACTGGGCTTCAATTATACAATTTTCTAATTTAAGTATCATCGATTCAAATATGGGTTGTATATCATTTACATTATGAATTTCTTGCGAATTTGTAAAATGTCCTTGTATTATTTCTTCAGGAATTCCATCAGGTCCATTTTTTGTATAAAGTACTTCTACATTCATATAACATTTGAAAGATTTCCTAAATATTTTGAAAAAGTTTTTTAATACATTATAAAAAGTTTCATCGGTTTCATTATGTTCAACCGATTCATTAAATAAATATTTTATATCTGTTACCGCTTCATCGGTTTTTTTAGTTTCATCAAATTCATCTATTTCGTTAAATTCATCAGTATCGCTAAATAAATATCTTCCATCTGGTACATGTTCATCTTCACTATTAAAAACTTTTTATATTCCGAATTTGAATAATCATCAAACATTTTTTTAACTTTTATATCAGTAGGTAATGTTTCTAGATAGTTTTTATAACTATTTAATTTTAATATATTTCCTTCACCAACTCGTTCTACATTTTGTAAATGCAATTTACTATTTAAATGAGATTGATAACTTCTTTTTGTTTGCAACTTTTTTTTTACATAAGTTACAATAAAACTTGGTATTTTCCATTTTTTTTATTTTTTAAAGAAAAAAATTGTGTTTTAATTTTAGATATAAACATTCTAATATCAAGGTCTAGAGAGTTAATATATATTATTATATATTTCACGTTCTTTAGTTATTTTATTTTCTTTATCACATTAAGTTTTATCATATTAAGTTTTATCATATTAAGTTTTATCATATAACGTTTTATCAAAAGATAATTTAAATTTATTTTCACTAACTATTGATTCTTCATCATCATCATCAATTGATTCTTCATCATCATCATAAATTGTTTCTTCAACATCATAAATTACACTTTTTGGGATTGGATACCATTCTCTTATTGGAATATCTAACTCTAAATTACATCTTTTATCTGATAATAATATAATAGAGAAAAATATTGGTCTTTGTTCTCTTTTGGAAAATTTAATAACACCACCATAATCTGAATCACTTTTAGTTTTTATTAAAGATGATAAAATTTTAAATTGATTAGATGTAAATCCTAATTTAAATTTTGTAGACCCGACACATAGTTGTCGAACAGTATCTTCAACTATACCATCATTATTATTTTCAATTGTAAGAAAATGAAATTTAGATAAATTTTGATTATATGTATTATTAATATCATGTACATCAGTATGAGATATAAATTTTTCTTCACTTAAATTTTTATAATTACTAATATTTTTATAATCTTTCTTACCATTTACACCATTTTCAGATGTTTCAGAATCATCATCTATATTATCATCATCTATATTATTATCATCATTATTATCATAAGATTCTTTAAGATCGGGCAAAGCCCTAGAACCTTCGGTTCGTTTATTATGATTATGATTATGGACATTGTTAATAGTATAAGGTGTTGTCCACATATAAATTTTTTCTTGTTGAGCTAAGCCATTTATGTAAGATGTTAATAAATTAATATTTAAATTGGAATACAATCCTATATATGTATCATCATCATATCTTTGCGGCATTTCTAATGTTTCTTGTTTATAAATTGTATCTCTATAATATACTTGACATAATAATTCTTCGTTATGCTTTTACTCTCGATATGAATATTATATTGGTTTTGTTCATCGACAAATAATCTAATTTTTTCCTTTGAGAAAGATTTTAATTTTTTAACTAATTCTTTAATATTGATATAATTAATAATTTTAGTTTCTATCCAATCAGTATTACTAATTGGTAATACTGCTCTAATAAAACCATAAACATTATTATGACCAATATTAACCATATTTTCTTTATTTAATTCAACATAAGCTACATCATTATATTTGCTTGCAATCTCCATATATTTTATAAACGGTCTCCTGGAAATAAACAATAGTTAGTTTCTATAGAAGGTTAACCTTTTGTTTGTTCTCTAAATATTTCGGCTTGTAATTGAAATAAAATATTAACATCTATACATGGATTTGTAATAGTATTATTATTATTATTATTATCAAAACATTTATTTCCAAATCCCGTTGATCTCGTCGAATACGAAGAACAGGATGATATGGACGAATATAATTTTTTTAAATTTGCTTTATCCATTTTTTTAATTTTTATTAGAAAAAATTTTATTTTTTTATTTTTATTAGAAAAAATTATTTTTTTTTATTTTTATTAGAAAAAATTTTATTTTTCTATTTTTATTAGAAAAAATTTTATTTTTTTTTCTCATTATATAAAAAAATTACTTTTTTATTGTTTTAAAAATGATGTTACCAAATGTTCGTGGAGGTGCATATATCCCGAATAATCGTGAATTAGAAATAGAGATAGAAAATTATATCATGAAAAATGGAGACGTTTTATCTGGTCCATTGCATCTTTCTATTCTTCCGCAACAAAATACCGAGTTGACAAATAAACAATATGTTGATACACAAATCAATGACTTAAAAGAAAAATATATGAACGATGTTTTGGTTCCACTGATGAATGAATTAAAGTTGCTTAAACTTAATGACAAATCATTAAACGAAAAATTATTAAAACTTGATAAAAAGGATAGAGAGCTAGAAGCAGATATAGCAAAACTTTTTAAAAAGATTTCAGAACAATCAAAAATTTTAATATTACTTTCTATAAATTTAAAATCTGCAGTCATTAAAAATAAACATCAGATAAAAATGTTAAAAGAACAATTAGAAGATGAAATAGAAAAACTACCTGAAAGAATTAAAAAAAATTTAAAGCAGTTACAAACTACATTCCAAAAAAGTGTTGATGAATTGAGTTCTAAAATTACTCAACAAATGAAAAAGATGAATAGAATAATAAATGAAGTAAACTCACTTAATCAAAAAGTTGATAAAATGAAAACTCTTAAAATCAATTTAGAAAATGAATTAAAGAAAAATTTACAAGAAAACTCTAAAGAAAATAAAGAACAGTTAGATGCTGTTAAAAGACAATTAGATGTTCTTAAAATTAAGTTAAATGCACTTAAAACGGCATTGAAGATTAATCAGCAGAAAATGCAGGTTAATAGAAAAGAAATTAAAGTACATCACACGCTGCTTGACGCAATAGATAAAGTGCAACAGTCAATTAATAAAGTTATCTCGAAGTTGTTGTCAATTCACAAACGTAATTCTTGGTCGACGAAGTCTTGGGTTTCTAACCTATCGGAGCGAAGCTCCTCGAGGCTTTAGCCGATCGGACCAAAGGTCCTCAGGTTACTAACCAATCGTAAATATTTTTTCCATAAAGTCAAATTTAATCCTAAAAAATGCCTATAATTTATAAACACAATCTTAAACATTTTGCTTCAAATCAAAGAATTGCTCATGAACCACGTATGAATCCTGTTTATCATTATGATAATAGAGAAACAATTGTGCCTGTTTGTAATTTTATAAATAAAAAGCGCACAGAATGCTTTCGAAGTCATAATAAAGTTTATTGAAATTAGGAAGAAAAATGTAAACCTGACATGTTTCGACTGGTCTTGTCAAAGGTAACCCAGCATGTGAAATTACATTGAAGGATAGACATTTTTTAAGAAGGAGAAAGTTGAGATACAGGTAAACACGCGATAGCAGCGGCAGACTGTGAGTCACCCGATTACCATGGCAAGCGAAGATTAATCACATGGTCCTTTTGCTTGCACAGGTTGGGATTATCACGTCTAATAAACAATAAGGACACACTTATAAGGAACTGACGACTTCATCTAATGGTATCCCACGCCTCTACGGTCTTCCCAAGACGCACAATTCTAATGTGCCTGTTCGTCCTATCTTATCGATGACAAAGACTGTTTATGAGAACGTCTCAAAATGGTTGGCATCTTTACTCAAACCTGTTGAGAGGTGTTTCTCGAACTTCTGTGTTAAGGATTCGTTCCCTTTTGCAGAAAGCATTCGTGGTATTGATTCATCTGCCACGTCTATGATGTCTTTTGACGTTAGTGCCCTTTTTTACTAATGTTCCCGTGAGTGAGACTATCCGGCTCATTATTGTCAGTAGGAGGACACTCCATATTTGATGGAAATATCAGAAAGTAAAAAAGTAAAAAACACTTTATCGCAAGCGCTTTCGACCGACACCGCCAGTCATTATCAAGCGACTGTTCGTTTATTGTTGGATCAATCAGATATAAACAGTTATGATAGGGAACATTCTAGACCAGATTCATTTACATTAAGACACATTACGAAATCCTAAACTAACAACAAAAATACGCCAATGAGCATGTTACTCCTAAAATTCTGCAAGTAATGCACATTAAGGTAAAAATAAGGATAAAGACGTTAGCTAAAGAATAGAGTCATAAAAAGACCCCAGATCTATCTTGATTCGGAACTGGATATCGCCACACCTTTCATTTGGTACAGATACGTTGATGATGTTTTCGCATGTTGGACGCATCCTGTTAATCAACTTCCTGCTTCCCTTGAGTTCCTGAATGGTCAAGAGGATTCTATTAATTTCACAATGGAGATTGAGGAAGATGGTAAAATTCCGTTCTTAGATGTTCTCGTAAGTCGGAATGGTGAACGACCTATTTTCTCTGTTTATAGGAAAGCCACACATTCCAACCTATAACTCCACCGTTCTTCATGCCATCCAAGATCTGTTTTCCCAGGAGTAATCAAGTCTTTGGGTCTACGTGCTGCTCGTGTTTGTTCGGATTCCACACTTGATGGAGAGTTGGTCAATGTCAAAAGTGCCCTGGCCTCGAATGGGTATGGAGAATCGGAGGTGAACGGGATCCTTTCTTCCTTGACGATAGGTCGAGCTAGACGTGATGAGCCAACAAACGTTTCTGGTTCCATTCCTTTTATTCCGGGGATCAGTAACGCCATCAAGTCTAAGTTGATTGGTTTCGGTATTAACATCGCCCTCAAGCCTGCCTCGACTCTCAGTAGCCTCCTTATCCGCAAGCAACCTTCTCCTTCCCTGTGTTTGGGCTCGGTGTATCGCATTGAGTGTGGACACCGCGATTGTGGATTTTCCTACGTCGGTGAATCTTCCAGGCCTATCGACAAGAGAAAATCCGAACACTTCCGGATGATACGTGAGCTTGACGTCGACCGATCCGAGCTAGCAAAGCATGTGATGGACAGTGGTCATAGGATCGACATTGATTCCATGGCTGTGGTGGACAGGGAACGCTCCTGGAAGAGGAGAATAGTGAAGGAATCTCTTTGGACTAAACATTTCCGTTCCAACAACCGAATCAAGATAGATCTGGGGTCTTTTTATGACTCTATTCTTTAGCTAACGTCTTTATCCTTGTTTTTACCTTGATGTGCATTACTTGCAGAATTTTAGGAGTAACATGCTCATTGGCGTATTTTTGTTGTTAGTTTAGGATTTCGTAATGTGTCTTAATGTAAATGAATCTGGTCTAGAATGTTCCCTATCATAACTGTTTATATCTGATTGATCCAACAATAAACGAACAGTCGCTTGATAATGACTGGCGGTGTCGGTCGAAAGCGCTTGCGATAAAGTGTTTTTTACTTTTTTACTTTCTGATATTTCCATCAAATATGGAGTGTCCTCCTACTGACAATATTGAAATACACTCCCTATTCCGTCAATCCGGCTCATTGTTGACACGGTAAGAAAGTGTCCTAACCTTTGTGGAATCCCTGCCGACATTCTGAGTGAGCTTCTTTACAAGTGTTCTAGCAATGTGCAATTTTTATTTGACGGTCAGTTTTACCGTCAGGTAGACGGTGTAGCCATGGGCAGTGCTCTCGGCCCTCTCTTTGCCAACATTTTCATGGGAAACCTTGAGAGTAGTTTGTCTAGTCATATTGATTCCTTGTGTCATGTGTATTATCGTTATGTTGACGACACGTTCGCTCTTGTGAGGAGCAGGGAGGCAGGAGAATCTTTACTTGACATTTTCAATAGCTTTCATCCTCATATAAATTTTACTTATGAATGTGAAGAGCAGGGCAGACTACCGTTTCTTGATGTTTCTATACAACGCATGCCTGACGGGAAACTGTGTACCACAGTGCACCGTAAACCAACTTTTTCAGGTGTTTACATGAGTTTTCACAGTTTCGTGCCCATTGCCTATAAAAGAGGCCTTGTCCGTTCTCTATTTATTCGTGCGCTTCGTATTTGTTCTGATGAAATGTTAGACCAAGAATTCAATACCATTCGTGCTATTTTGAAGTCTAATGCTTATCCTGAGCACTTCATCGATCAATATGAAGTCACTGAGATCAATAATGTTTCTGTTGCCACCGCTGAAAGAAAGGCTGTTTATGTCAACTTGCCTTTCTATGGTGACAAATCTAGTCTTTTCATTCGCAAATCGATCGATGAACTGCTGGCCAAGTTTGCTCCTGCCGCAAAACCCATAATTATTTTTAAGACCAACTGTATTCCTGTTGCTTCTCCTAAAGATCGTCTGCCAGTGGCCGCCACGTCTTCTGTTATTTATTCTTTTCGTTGTGGTTGTGGATCAACCTATATTGGATGGACGTCACGACCCCTGACAGTTCGAGCGCGGGAGCACATACCCAGGTGGTTCTTAAATGGTCATTTAGGAATTTCTCGCTCTGCAATTACTGAACATGTGCTCAGTTGCTGCAGTGTTCCGAATGACCCTATCAGCAAGTTTGAGATTGTATGCCACGCTTACAATGACCGCATTTTACGTATCCTCGAGGCATTGTTTATTAGACGTGATAATCCCAACCTGTGCAAGCAAAAGGACCATGTGATTAATCTTCGCTTGCCATGGTAATCGGGTGACTCACAGTCTGCCGCTGCTATCGCGTGTTTACCTGTATCTCAACTTTCTCCTTCTTAAAAAATGTCTATCCTTCAATGTAATTTCACATGCTGGGTTACCTTTGACAAGACCAGTCGAAACATGTCAGGTTTACATTTTTCTTCCTAATTTCAATAAACTTTATTATGACTTCGAAAGCATTCTGTGCGCTTTTTATTTATAAAATAGAGAAACAGTTCACACGGAAGGAGCTGGCATCTTCTCTGGTATTGGAAGTATCGTTAACTTAATTAAAAATAATAAAGATTTGATTACATCTGCTGCAAAAGGAGCAGCTGCTATAGGTAGTACAGCTAGTGCAATATCAAATGCTGTCAAGTCTCAAAACGAATTAAAACAACTAGAAGCTATTCGTAAACTTAGGAATGATTCCGAAGAACTAAAAAATTTAAAAAAACTTTCAGAGGAAACAAAAAATAAAATTGCTAACATAGCTGTGGGGGAAACCTTGAGGAGCGGAGCTCCGTCTGATAGTAAACATAAGAAGAAATCAGGCGTAGCCATAAAACGTTCAATTGAACCTACGGTTCGTTCAATTGAAGAAATAAGAGGAAATGGCGTGAGCAGCAACCTTCGGTTTAACCAGCAAAGCTGTAGCGGAGCTGGTCTAGCAAAATTCTAAAATTATGTTTTTTAGTAAAATTTTTTTTAGTAAAATTATTTTAGCAGAATTTTTTCTGTGTGTGAGAAAAACAAAAAGTCAAATTATTTTTTATAAAAATGTCTTCGCTTATCGAAAATAAATTTAGATTAGACGATCCTCCGTTCGTCAGTTGCAATCAAAAAAAGAATGACTATATAAGAATTGCTATGAATCCCGGATCTTCCAGTAGAGTAAATACTGGAGGTGATTTAATTTTTGAAGTTGATAATCAGCAGAGTTATATATATGTACCTGATTCATTTTTACACTGTGAATATTCTTTGTATAGTGATGCCAATTTTACAACACCATTACCAGAAACCGATAATATTGCACTAGAGAATAATTTTTTTCCAAGATTATTTACACAAATGCGTTTAGATGTTGCAACTCAAAATATAGAAACAATAAGTGATTCTCCAGGTGTAATTGATACAATGCTTAGATTTGTAACAATTGGTGAAAATAATAAAAAGCATGAAATCGAAGGTTGGTTTCCTGATACTAATGATGGTATAATTGTTGATGATTTAACTCACGCTGGAACAGATTCCGCAGGAATTGCGAAAGATGTAGAAAATATTGCAAAACATTTAAATAAAACAAACAATAGTGCATATAAAGAAAGACGTGAATTCAACAAGAAAAGTAAACAGAGAGTAAATTGGTCATTGTCTCCATTATTCGGATATTTAGATTATGATAAAATATCATATCAATTAAAATTTAAATTAATAATTCATAAAAATAATGAATTAATCTTTTTTGGTAAGACTGGAAAAAAAGCATATTTAAAAATTGATAGACTTGAATGGTGGATTAAGCATATTACTCCTAGTTTAGAGGTCGAATTAGCTATTGCAAAAAGATTAAATACTAACAAACCAATTCCAGTAAATTTTCTAAAGCGTACTGCTAGTTCAGTAACTTTTTCAGAGCAAAGATTTAACTGGCATTTTACTAGAACTTCGAATACTCCAAGATATCTATTACTAACATTTCAAAGAAATAATTCTCCAAGTTTTGATAAGAACAACAATCTTTTTCATATTAATACAATTCGAAGTTTACAAGTTTCATTAAATCAAACCCGATATCCAATTGATCCATTAAGATTCGATGATACCAATAATCAATTTATGGAAGGATATGATTCTTATCGAAATCTTTGTATAGAATTTGGAGTTGAACCACAATTAACTCCTGGAGATTGGAGACATTTATATCCTGTTTTCTGTTTCGATTTAAGTGCACAATCTGAAGATATTATCAAGACTGGTTGTGATGTAACAATTAATATTGAAAAGAAAGATTCCACAACTTCATTGATGGCTTATGGTTTATTGCTAGAAGATGTAAAATATTCTATTGAAATTCTTAATGGAAAGATGGCTAGGATCGGTTAGTAACCTGAGGACCTTTGGTCGGATAGGCTAAAGCCAGAGGAGCTTCGCTCTGATAAGTTAATTAAAATTTTTGTTAACTTAAATTTTTTTTTTAGTAATTAGTAATAAAATTTTTTTGTAACTAGAATAGATTAAAAATTCCTAATTTAAAATTTATTCATAACTAGAATAGATTAAAATTTTTTGGTAACTTAAAATTTTTTTATTAAAAATGTCGCAAGCGAAAGGTAATAATAATAAAACTGTTGAATTAAAATTACGTAATATTGTTGACAAAAATACCCCTAAAACTATTACGATTAATAAAAAAAAGTATTACATAAGTAAACCAATGATAGAGAATATTCAATTACAAGAAGAAAAGAATGGCGGGATTCTCCCATTAATTCCACTAATAATAGGTGGCATAGCAGCAGCAGGAAGTGTTGCAGGTGGGACAGCTGGTATTGTCCAAGCAGTAAATAAAAATAAATCAGAGAAGGCAGCATTAGAAGAACAAAAACGACATAATCGAGAGTTAGAGAAAGTTGCTAGGGGTGAAGGAGTAGTAGATAATTTTATTAGTAAATTAAAATTAGTTGATGAAGGAAAACGAGTTCTTAAAAATATTCTCCACAATGTTGAGGATTTAATTGAAATTAAAGAAACTAAAGATGGTTCTGGAATATATCTAAGTCCTAGTATGAGAAGGTAATAACCTCAGGACCTTTGGTCCGATCGGCTAAAGCCTCTGAACAAAGTTCTATTCGGTAAAACTTTTATTTTATCTTTTAAAATGAATTCTACAAATTCCGAAAATTTAATTAAATTAAAAATTTCTAATTTAGATTTATTAAATTATCGATTAAACAAAAATAAAAACTCAAATTGTCAGCATATTGGAGGTGACATACAAAAAACATTAGAAAACTATCCTGGATTTATTTGGAGTAAATATTCGAAAGAAAAACATCTTCCCGGTCATTCATATACTGGTCCAGGTACTCGATTAGATATAAGACTAGATGAGAATAATAATCCGAAACCAGGTGAAGAACCAATAAATAGAGTAAATGCCGCAGCTTACAGGCATGATTTAGCTTATCGAAATCATGATCTAAGTTCTCGACATGCAGCTGATAAGAAGATGATTCAAGAATTAGATAGTATTCAAAATCCTACATTTAGAGAAATAATTGAAAGAATGTTTGTTAAGAAAGCTTTACAAGCTAAAATATTATTCGGTCAGGGTTTAAATGAAACGACAGCAAAGCTGTCTGAGAGCAACGCTCGAACCTACGCGTCTGAAATTCATAGGGAATACAGAAGGTCTAAATATTTATTGAAAGTAAAAGTATTTAATAAAGATGATATTTGGAGTGCTGATCTTATTCATATGCCCAATGAAAAAGATTATAAATACGCACTGACCGTTATAGATTTATATACACGATACGCCTGGGTAAAGCCTTTAAAATATAAAGTGGTCTATCAGTTAAATATGCGTTTGAAGAAATCTTTAAAGAAAGTAAGAGAAAGCCAAAAAAATTGTTTGTTGATAAAGGGTCGGAATTTTATAAATGAAACGTTCAGCCACTATTTGAAACTGTTTATTCAACTGAAAATGCAGGGAAGGCCGTAGTGATAGAAAGATTCAATCGGACGTTAAAAAATAAATTATTCAAGAAATTTACTGAGCAAAGAAATCAGAAATGGTTGAAGATATTACCAGGAATTGTAGAAGAGTACAATAATAAAGTTCATTCTGGTATTGAAGAAACCCCAAAGAATGCTTCTGACGACCCTCATTTAATACGAAAGAAAATATTCGAGAATAATTATTCGAACGAAAATAATAATTTGAATGAGAGTAATCCGAATTTACAGAAACGTAAGCCGAAATTTAAAATTGGAGATAGAGTTAGAATATTTAAGTATAAGAATAAATTTGAAAAAGGCTTCGTCGGTTACTGGACTAAAGAAATATTTGAAGTTTGTAAAATAAACCAAACTTATCCGATTACTTATGAAATCAAAGATTTAGATAATGAAGATATCAGAGGCCATTTTTATCAAAATGAATTACAACGAACTGATTTTTAATTATCATTATCATTATTATTATTATTATTATTATTGGAACTAACGTTTCGGGAATGAAATTCCCTTGTTAGGCGTAGCCATAGAACCTACGGTTCGTTCAATTCTAACATAATATCAAGAAATGGTACTCCTTTTTGCAATTTAAATAAAACATAAAGACATAATTGACGACAGTAAGTAGTTCCCGGTTTTTGAATTTGAAATGTATTATAAATTCCATTGCCAAGTAATTTTTTACCTTCGTTTGTAGGTGGAAGTCCATAAGAGTCGAACCAATAGTTCTCAGCCTCTGGGCGGTCGAAATAGTAATTATCTCGACTTTTATTAAAGATACCTGCAGACCAATGTACGCCTTTTTGGTCTGAAGTGTGAAGATTCGTTATGAAATTTACAGTTGGCTTATTTTTGATCAATTGTAATTCGTCTCTCATTAGAACATGAAAATTCTTTATTCCTAATTCATTTGCGATTTTCTTTAGGTCGAAATTTGTCGTGGTTTGCGTTCCATATAATTTAAAAAACTCATTTATGTTGCTCATTTTATAATTGAAAAATTTTCTTATAGGGATCCCTAGAAGACAGAAGGGAGGGGGTATTGATTTCAAACTGTTCTCTAATGATGACTTTCCTTACTACTTAGTCAGAAGGGGGGTATTGATTTAAATCTGTTCTCTAATGATGACTTTCCTTACTACTTATTCGATTTTGAAATGATTTAATTTAATCTAAATTAAAACGTTACATTGTTACATTTTATTTTTATGAACTCTCATTAAGAGGATATTGTTTGTTTTATCTGTATTAAGACAATGGCAACATCTGTTACCACATTTCTCAAACCGCATGATTGTTTTAGGGGATCATACGGGTTGTGCATTCATAACATGGCGTTAATAGCATAAAAGCAATCTATTAATTCATTCTCTGCTTTGAGGGAATATTCTGTTGTTATAGCAATCATTCAATACAATATCGCAGTATCGATAGTCGAGACCAATTGTCGAGCCAAAACCGCAACTTTTCTGGTTTTGGTCGGTAGTTTGGTTTTGGATCTGGCTCGCGTTATGGCCGATGAAATGATTTACAATGCGGTGCAATTTCCTCATTGTCATTCAAGTACATTTAATCATACGCGTCATGTCATACCCGTATGTTGTCAAGCAAACTTCATACACCTACAATGCCGCTTTGCTTAGATCACCATTCATAATTTTCACTTGCTATTTAAACACGCACAATTCATAAAACGTGACACATTACAATCTTAGTTTAAATCTTATCATCACAATGGTTGGATCTACTGAAAGATCTGTTCGATTCGAGACAAAGCGGAGAAGAATTCAGAAGTTAACAAGGGAAATCATACATCTGCAAGCACAAAGTAAAATATTCTTACACTTGGATATGAGAAGAATTTTTGAATACATCGGAGACCCGCACATCAATTATAGGACATGATTTAAGAGAGAGAAAAAAATTGTAATTCTCAAATTTGAAATTCTCAACTTTTATGATTTTCGGTGTCCTGGAACGGTCATGATTTTAAGGGTGAAATGTCATAATCATAAATTTGAGATTCTTAACTTTTATGATTTTTTCGGTGTCCTGGAACGGTCATGATTTAAGCGAGAAAATTGTAATTCACAAATTTTGAGATTCTTAACTTTTCTGATTTTCGGTGTCCTGGAACGGTCATGATTTTAAGGGTGAAAATTGTAATTCTCAAATTTGAGATTTTGAAAAATTTGAAAATTGGGTATTTTTAAAAACGCCCAAATTTATGAATTTAGGTCTTCATAACCTGAAAAAGGGTTCAAATTCATGAATTTATGTCGTTTTTAAAGATACTATTTTTTGAAAAAATGATACTTTTTGAATGGACTAAATTCATGTATTTAGGTCTTAATAACCTGAAAAAGGGTTCAAATTCATGAATTTATGTCGTTTTTAAAGATACTATTTTTTGAATTTTATGGTGTCCTGGAACGGTCTTTTGCCCATTACTGGGATCAGCAAAAAATGTCCTTATATGCGGGTTGTTCTTCCATACGAGGTTTCTGTAAATTTAATATTTGGGCTCCTTTCAATGAAGAGATGAGTAGTAAATTTTATATAGTAATTAGTAAATTTAGTAAACTTAGTAAATTTTTTTATTCTTTTGCTGTCGAGGCGAGCGGTCGGTTTTCGGAAGAGCTCCTGCTGCTGAAAACGTTTTTCGCCTCTTGCTCCGGACCCAGGCCACGTACGACCTTCTACCTGGTACCATTCGACGCGTCTCGCTGCGAGCTTTCGTTTGGTACCGGGTTTGCCTGGGTTCGGTGGGGAACGTGAGCTGTGGGAGCGGTTGACCTACTTCCACTGCTCAAGGTCACTCCTCAGCCTCCCAAACGCTGGTTCCCGGGCATCTACGACCGCCCCACCTCGGCCACAACTCCGGGGACGGACATCACTCTTCTAGCTGCGTCGCGTACCGGGCAGGAGAGCCCCATCACCCACGAGGGCCCAGGGAACGGGGATCTAGATCCAAGGTCGCGGATCACGCCACCACAGATCCGCGATCTAGATCCCTCTCCTCCTGTCTCCCCAGCGATCCCAGGAGCCACGGTGACAGAGGATCTTATTACAAGTCGACCCTCCCGCGTCGATTGGGACCGGTCCCGAAGCCATCTGGTGCCTCCTTCTTGGGGTTGATATCCCCGGGTAAGCTCAATCCATCTCGTGACTCTGTGTGGTTGCTGCGAAAGCGTGGTGCGTGCTGCCGACGCTCCAAGTGAACTACTGGTGACGTCACACCTCGTCGGCGCACGTGCCAGTCAAGAACAAGAGGGTGTGGCGCGACTGACATCGCTACCAGCTCAGTGGTCAGGTGGACACGACGCCTGGCAGTGCCGCCGACGGTGCTGGGGTCGAACCCCACTCGCAGCAACTGTTTTCTGTTTCTGTTTTTTTGTTTTTTTTGTTTTTTGTGTTTCCAGTACAAGAGTGTTCGAAGGAAGGCGGCGAAGGAAGGAGTATTATTGTCTGATATTGTGTCAACATGTGTAACACGAAATTTCCATCCGATGTTTTGAAGATTTTTAGCTTCAATGCTACCAGTATTCGCGGTAAATTGCCTCAATTCAACAGTTACTTTGATATCAACAGCTCTGTTAAAGACTTTCATGCAATTTGTCTAACTGAAACTTGGCTAAATGATGGTGTGTTTGACAATGAAATATTGAATAACTCTTGTTATAACATCTACAGAAGGGATCGTACCGGTGAAGTCAGTAGTAAAAAGGATGGTGGCGGAGTAATGATAGCCATAAACAACAGAATTCTGTGTAAACGCCGTTGTGATCTCGAAACTGACATCGAAATTATCTGGGTCGAATGCAAAGTTGCCAACAGTCGTAATCTTTTCCTTGGCACTGTATATCTTCCTCCTGATTCCAGTGTGTCGGTTCTCTCTCGCTTGGATGATTCCTTGGAGAAGGTTCGCCATTGTTCCAGACCCACGGATTCCATCATCCTCCTGGGTGACTTCAATATGCGTGACGCTGTGTGGAACTTCGATGAGTACCAAAATTGTGCTTCCTGCGTCAATTCCTTTGGCCTCTCGCATAAATCCACTTTGGTGTTGGAGGCTTTCATGAGCAATGAGCTTACTCAACACAACGTCCTTCCTACTTGCAATAATAAACCGCTGGACTTGGTACTCACAAGCAATCTGAATACTTCAGTTCAATACGCTCCGAATCCAGTTTCTTCAACCCATCAAGCCTTGGATGTACAAGTCAAGATTCAATGTTTGTCACAAATATCGGATCCCCCTCGTGTCGCCTACAATTTCCGAAAAGCCGATTTTGACGTTATTCGTAAACTTTTTGCATGTGCTCTCTGGAGCCATATTCTTAGTGTGATCTCTCCAAATCAAGCTCTGTCAAACTTCTACGATGTTATTTTTGCCGTTCTGACGACTTGTGTCCCGACTGTCAAAATCAGTCATTCTAAATTCCCCTATTGGTATAGTAAGGAGTTGATTGTTCTTATTAAAGAAAAAGAACGTGCGCGTATTGCTTTCATGAAGAGTGGTTCTAATAAAGATTCTGTGGAGTATAATAATTTTTCGAAGTTGCGTGCTGATGTTAAGGCTTCACAAAAATCTTGTCATTTTGATTTTGTGAGTCAAATTGGGGAAAATATAAAAAACGATCCCAAGCGATTCTGGGCCTTTGTGAAACACCAGAAATGTTCCTCTAACATTCCTAATGTAATTTACTATAAAGGTCGCGATCATTCAACTTTGAGTGACATTGCAAAAGCTTTTTGTCAGTATTTCGAGTCTGTCTTTTGTACTAGGAACGATGTTAGTGTTCCTACATGCTCTGTTATTGACGTTCCAGTTTTTCGTATGCCTCGTGTAACTCCTAATGAGATGAAGGAAGCTATTTTATCGATTAACAAAAATACTGGTGCTGGTTATGATAGTCTACCTGCTCGTTTCTTTGTTGAATGCGCTATGGAGCTGTCTACTCCTTTAGCTGTTATTTTCAACTTATGTGTTGATCACGGTGTTTATCCAACACTGTTGAAGTATAATAATGTTATCCCTGTTTATAAAGGGAAAGGTGACAAGTCTAATGTTGAGTCCTACAGGCCTATATCTATTCAGCCTGTACTGAGCAAAGTATTTGAAAGAATTGTTAATTCGGCTCTACGAAGTCACCTGCATCAACTGATTACTGATCACCAGCATGGTTTTTCGCCTAAAAGGTCCACTTTAACCAATTTGTTATGCTATAAAGATTTTATTTCATCAGCTTTTGATGATGGTTTACAAGTTCACTCAGTTTACACCGATTTTCACAAAGCGTTTGATACTGTATCTCATGATCTTTTGCTTATGAAGATGGAGAATCATTTTGGTATTACCGGTACTGCACTCTCTTGGTTCCGTAGCTATCTTTGTGATCGCTATCAACGTGTAGCCGTAAGTGGAACTGTAACGGATTGGGTTCCTGTTAACTCTGGTGTTCCTCAGGGATCAATTTTAGGGCCGTCCTTGTTCATAATGTTTGTAAATGACCTTCCAAGCTGTTTTCAGTCGAGTGACTGTTTGATTTTTGCTGACGATGTTAAGGTCTTTAAACGTGTTTCTTGTGTTCAAGATTGCTTGGAGCTTCAAAATGATTTAGATTCATTGTCATTATGGTGCCACATGTAGAATTTGAAACTCAATCTCACTAAATGCGTTTTTATGAATTTTTCTTTGAAGCGAGTTTTCAACATAACTTTTGATTACTCCTTAAACGGTGTTATTTTACAGTCTGTTACAACTGTAAAAGATCTAGGTGTTTATTTCACATCGACCTTGTCATTTGATTTACACATCTCCAAAGTTGTCAACAAATCATATCGTATGCTTGGTTTTATCAAAAGGATCATGAAACCCATTAAAAATGTAGCTGTTTTTAAAACTCTATACAACGCTTATATACGGTCTGGTTTAGACTACTGTTCTTCTGTGTGGTCCCCCAGTACCCATTGTCACATTGATAAGCTAGAACGTGTACAGAAACGTTTCGTCAAGCACTTATGTTATTTGACTCGCAAGAAATATGAAAGTTGTAATTATGTTCCCTTATGTGAAGTGTTTCAGTTAACCACTCTTGTTCATCGTCGCAAATTATCTGACACAGTATTATTTCATAAGATACTTCACAATCGTGTAAACTGTTCTTACCTTTTATCTTTGATTTTATTTAATTTACCGACTAGGCGGACTCGCCACACAAAGGTCTTTGCTGTCAAAAAGTGTCGTCTCAAATTACGTAATTCGGATTTCATGCCTCGTACAGTCGGTTTTGTTAATAGCTTACCTGACGTTGATTTTTTCGACAGATCACTCAGCAAATGTTCCATTTCACGTGGATTTTTCGATATTGAATAATTTGTATAGTTTACTTTTAATGCATTTATTCTGTATTCTGTAAAAACATTCCTGTATTATTCGACTGTTGACTGTAATTGGCATCTTTTGCTGTAGTCAGCTTGAAATATATTCATTCATTCATTCAAATATAATATGTGTAATATCTGATTTAATTAATGAGATTTATTAAGTAAGTTTTATACTATTTTTCAATTTTGAAAGTTTTTTTTGCTGTACTATTGTAATCTGCAACAGTATGCGCAATGATATGCATGCAAATTTAATTACAATTGTGATGACAAAATAATAATGCCCCCATGATTAAACCTTTCATCCTAGCTGAATTCTATATATCAAAAACTCAGTATCCAATAAGAACATCAAAATATTTTGAATAGTAAATTATTTGCGAAGTACAGAGATTAGAACAGTCATAAAGGAGAAAAGAAGTCGGTCAGTTTCTTTTGTGTACCTTTACAACTGGAAATTTTCACTAAATCACGTTCCAAGTCGTCAAGGCGATTCAGAGCAAAAGACCCACTTGATTGTTGATCAATGAAGATGCGAATTTGATCAACACACTCTAACACCGTAGCAAATGACACTGGAGCAACAACTTCCGTAATACTTTCACCATCGCTTTCGTCATGTTGATCGTCACTACCAATATTGCAGCAAATTTGATCACAAATTTCAGTGTCAGTCATAGATCCATGCGTTTCGCAAAGGAGATCAAGGTCAACAAAATCCATGAAATCTTTGTTCTCCAGACCTTCGGGCAATTCACTCACATCAAGCTCCAGTTCGTTGGCCACAATATCTGGCGAGTGCTCTTTCACGGCAAATCCGGCCTTTCTAAAACAATTTTGAATTGTCTCTGGTCTGACAAGCCACCAACTTTGCTTCAGCACGTGCATTGCTGCAAGCAGGTTGAAGCCTTTCAAAAACGTTTCAACGGATTTGTATTTCTCGATTGCTGCAAGCTGCCGGCGACAAATGTTCTTTCGATAGTACACTTTTGTACAGTGAATGATTCCCTGGTCGAGCGGTTGAACAAGAGAAATTGTGTTTGCGGGTAGGAAGATAATCTCTATGTTTCTCAGAGACGTTCCAGAATACTTATGACATGCCGCGTTGTCGCAAAGTAGAACAACTTTGCGGGTCAAACTTCTGTCCCATTGCGCCAATATTTGAGTCCAGATGGAACTAGTCATCCATGCCTTGGTGTTATTTTAATATGGCAGAGGAAGTTGCTTTACACCAGTGAAGCATCTTGGTCTTCTAGCTTTGCCAATAACGAATATTTTCTTATCACTGCCATCCTGGTTTGTTAAAAACAGGGCCGTTATACGGTCTTTGGGAACTTTAATAGATGTGGGCTTTGAGACAGCAACAGCCATAGTTCCTGAGGGTAGGGCTTTGTAGAATAGCGCAGACTCGTCAGCGTTATAAATGTTACAGGATGCATAGTTCCTACACAAGTTCGGTAGCACATTATCCACCCAGTTATTAGCACCTTCAGTGTCTGCAGATGCTCTCTCTCCTTGCATCTTTTGAAAGGTTATGTTGTTGGATGTCTTCCACCTTTGCAACCATCAATTGTTTGGTTCAAAATCTACATTCAATTCTTGAGCAAGTTTCTTGGCTTTTTCCATTATAAGTGGATCACTTATAGGAATACTTGAAGCTCGAGCTTGGTTAAACCATAATGTCAAGGCATTGTTGACACTTTCGTAATTACTAGGGCGGAAGCGCTTGGAGCTTAAATTCTTGTTTTGGAATGCTTCGTTTCGGAGTTTGCCCTCGTCTTTAAAAAATTTCGAAATTGAAGAAAGTCCGATGCCATATTCCTCGCAAATTTGATTCCTCGTTTTCACCTTTCCATTTAATGAATCGATGATGCTTAACTTCTCTTGGACGGTAAGGCATTTACGCTTGTTAGACATCGTTGGCTTGAATGACAGCACTTCGGAGATGGCGAGATCAAATCGAGGTTTTGTGATTGCAACGCTAATTCGTAATGTGTTGCTCTGCTTTGCTTTCCTCGATATCTTCTGTCGTGTCCATAGAAGACTTTCTGTGGTATTGTTAATTTCTATGGTCGTGTCAAGCCAAAACAACATTGTTTTGGATTGTTGGTTTGAATTTTCAAATCCTGCTTCAACAATTGCATTCATATGTAACTACTGTACAACCATGGATATCTGCTACAACAGTCAAATCACGGATATCCATGAATGAATAAAGAAAATTGCAAGGTATAAATAGCTACAGAGACAGTATACATGTGGTAGTCTATATTGTCTACGGATAGTTGAAATCATAGAAATGCTTGACAAACAACGATGTCCCCACTGACGGGTAGTTCCTAATATAAGGGGCTTTATTGTGAAGTTTTACTGTGGATGGGATATGAAATGCCCTTCCTAAGAGCCGGGTTGTCCTTACATGCGGTTTCCTTGTGCGCGGGGCCGATTGTGCATAGATAAATTGAAGTGTGAATTGGATGCACAGATATGTTCCTTACAAGCGGTTTGTTCTTACATACGGGGTCCTTATACGCGGGTCCGATTGTACGTATGTTTTTTACCTACACTTTTCTCATTAAAACGTTCGGCCTACAGAAGGGAGTTTTCTTTTTGCTTTTTCTGCCTAACGAATGACAATCAGACTCCCGTGTCAAGCCAACAACAACTGCATCTAGGAGCCACAATTTGTCTAGTCAGCAAAACGGCAAAGCCGATTTTAAATAAACAATAAGTTAGTGCGCTAAACGTTGTCAGGCTTATGCGTCAAGCACTTTCTATGATTGACCTTGTAGAAGGGTCATCCTGTACTTATGAACTTCAAGCAATTTTTCCTTCTTTCCCCTCTGACGGACACTGCACCTGCTCCCGGACTAGCATGGCAACAATAAAAGCCATGCAAGCAATTTAGCCACAGAAATCTTCATGTTTGACACATTTCAACTACAGTGTCATCATACTGTATGTCTGAAATTGCTACTTAATTACCTGTGGGCTTGAATAATAATGAGTTGTGCAAATTATCACATGATCATTTTGATACGAGTACGTGGAAATGGAATCACTACTCGAGTGATGAATGTCATGCAAGTGAGCCCTTGGCTACTCAGAATCCGAGCAAGAAAGGCTAGATACGCCACTGATGGAGGGATTTAATTTGTATGAAATACTTCCATTTCAGTGAGTTCGCTAAAAGGATTCTGTGACACACCTGGAACCAGCTAATAATCACTTGTCTTTCGTAAAGCATTCAGTTGTTCATGACTTCCCTTGAACGACTGAGACCATTCGTCTGATCAATAATTTGTACAAAAAATACTTGGAGTGCTATAATTATACGAAGCATATTTGAATGAATAACATTCTATTCAGGCGAATTTCAAGCGATTGCATGAGATTTTTTCAAGAAAAAACAAATCTGTCTATTTTTTATTATCTTCATTTTTATTATCCTTCATTTATCATTCATCTTGATATTTGCGATTGCGCTAGCATTTTTATTACCAAGCAACATACTCGGGTATTCTACTACTGCTTTTAATGTTGAATTCAAAAAGGGTATTTGTTGACTATTACTGATAAACTGGCTTCTAGGATGGAGTGTCAGTAGCATGTTACAAGTAGCAATTATTGAATTCCCGAGGAAATTAATTTAAATCCTCAATGTCTATCTCAAATATGCTCCAAGTATGTCTTCGCATGAAAGTAGTGATAATGTCAAGGTATGTGAACTAGGCCTGCTATATAATGAAATGGCGACTATTCAAGACTGTCATGTCATTCTTTAATTGAGGATTCAACTAAATATTCAATTATTACATTTACAATGCATTGCCGCTTCTATTGAAACGTTGAAGGCACGTTGGTAGCGACATAATCTCGGTAGTCTTCATGTCGATGAATTCATTGATCAGCCCTTTTATTTTCATGTCATAAAATCTCAAAAAAAATTTTTTGGTTGAACTTCACTAGTCGTCCACTCTACACATTACGAATACCATACTTGACATAATTGTGATAGTATTTGCAAGATATAAATATAAATATAAATGTCTTATTGTGATATTTTCTAACAGTTGCGATCCATATCGGGAGTCATATCGAGGAGAGCACATCCTCCATCAAAAATCAAAAGAGATCTTGAATGATCAATGCGTCCCTTAGGTGTACTCAATCTCTTGTGTGAGTTTCAAATGCTCTCCAATGCTCAGGAGCACCATCTCCAGTTACTAAATATCATGAAAATACACATTGTGAAAGAATAATAGCGATGACATCAACGCAGGCATGCTGTGTTGCTTAAATTCCTGAGAATATAATCATAGCTCCCGTCGTTTCGAAAAAATGCTTTGACATCAGTCAATCCAGCCGCTCACTACTAACACATCGCAAACGCTTCAAAGACAAAGTTTCAACAATACACTGAGTGTCGCTATTTAAGCTTTTTTTGTTTGTTCATCGCATATTTTTGTTTGTTATGTAATTTGATCACCATCTAAATTGTGAATCAAAGTCCTTTCAAAATTTGTTCTGCTTAAATCAGCAAATACTACGGAACATTTCAACCAATGAGGTCAACAGTAGAAATTTCTTATTTGAATTTGATATTTGAATCCTCATACATAACAAATAGTTGTTCCTCTACCAAATTTCCCGTGAGTGGCAGGGTCGAAGTTTTGAATGACGGGAGTGAATGCGCCATCATGTCAATTGGTTTGTTTGGTAGTGATTTTGAATTTGGAGGAAGCGACTAGTTCAGTTATCAAGAGTTCGAAGTGGGACAACAGTAACACGAATTGAAATTGGAATGAGACAGGAAATGTCAATTAACCTATGATGTAAAAGAATGAGAACATGAATTTATATTCAAAATAATGGGTTCAGAAATGTTCAGCAGTGGATGATCATGGAGCATGATCAATCTTATTCGGTGCGATAGATTGAATATTGAATCTCATCGGAAAACATTAATACTATCGGTAGAGATTAATATTTTTGTTTCCGGATCCTATTCGGTTTCATTGCCCAAGCAGGTATGGATTGTTGACCAAACTGCATTCCTTTCTCCTCCCTTTACTTGAGTCTATCGAACGTAATCAATTGATTTCAATTAAGTTAGTCGACATAATCCAGTTTCATGCAATCGAATAAAGAGAATAGAATACCAAACAATGCATTTCTTTTGATGTGCATTTGCACTATTAGTCTCCATCTGTCAATATATATATATATTTATATATATATATATATATGCGCAAAATGATTCTTTCAGAAAATCCGTCATTTTGAAAAAGAGCTCCAATACCAGAAACGGATTTTTGATAATTATTACGATTGGAATTCAATTTCAAGGCATGATAGCTACTTCCAATGCAAATGACCTTCTGAATTGATTTGTGACTTTGGTAATTTTATATCTCGGTGACCTAATGACTTGCAATTTTGTATCTAAAGATTGTTTTAACTTTCTTTGTTTGATTTCACCTGAGGATGTCAAATTATTTATGAAACATGTATTGTGCTCCTAACAATCTTGTTTTTGATTTTATATATATATATATATATATATATATATATATAATGAAACAATGGAAAACCAATTGGGAAATGATAATACAAAAGTATGACCCACCAGAAGATCAAAAGCAAAGTTTCCTACTGCCGATCGATTTCGGCCGCTACGGCGGCTTTTCTAGGCCTCAAAAGAAGTAGACCGTTTCAAGCAAATACTTATCAACAATAATCATCCACATCATCTTATTGACACAATGATAAACCGTTACAGGAAAAAAAATTATCGGAAAATGAAACAGCTACTGAGAACAAATCATCAACAATTCAATTCTATATTTAAAAGTCAAAGGGGAACCAATGCTGACATCGAACAGAAACGACTTTCTGCAATAGTGAAGAACAGCATCATTCCACTTGACTCAACAGCAAATGTGAGAGTGAGATGCTTTTACCAAATAAGGAAGCTCAAGAACTCCCTCAAGACCTCAAAAGTTTGTCAAATCCATGTACCACATCATGTTGTATACCAATTTTCATGCCCAATGGACACCTGTAGTGCTGTCAAATACATGTACATTGGATATACAACACATGATCTGAAACATAGATGTAAACAACATGTTAACAATGGGTCCATCAGTGAACATCTCAAACAAGAACATGAAATAGTGAAAGACTGCAACATCATTAGAGGGAACACCATCTTCCTGGCAAGATATGAAAGGAAGAAAGATCTGGAGATAGCCGAAGCAATGCTAATACATAAGAATGAGCCAGTCCTCAATAAGCAAAACCAAGGATTTACACGGCGTCTAGCAGTGATTTAGAAAGACCTTTTCTTGTTTTTTATTATTTTGTGTCTCTTAGTATATTAAGTTTGATTTGTAGCTATCTAGCTATCAAGCTCATTCATAGATTTTCGCATAATTATTGTACTAGGACTTGAATTTAGAATCAGGTTAGCCTGTAATATCATTTCATTAGTTTGCCCTGAATATGGATGCTGTGGACATCCGAAGCGCTGGCTTTACTATAATAAAATGGTTTGCAAGAATTGCATTTAAGTTCTCCAACAATGAAACAAATTCAGCTTATCGAAAATTAGGGAAATGTTATGTCAAACTTAATTATATTGACTGCGATATTTTATTTAATAATTCCTACTTATATATACATGTATATCAATAAAAGGTGGAAATCAAAAATGGCAAATAGTATATCAGAAAATAAACGCAAATGAAATTCGACCAAAATCTCCGGACTTATCCCTACACTCTAAACTAGTACCTCCTAAATCACACACTGAAGCGAGACACTATTCGTAACTAATAAAAAAATCCTAAAGCAAAGCGTTTTAGGAGGCTAGCGCACTAGTGCTATTGTTCTCTTTAGTATGTCAGCATTCCATTTCACGCAACCTCCTAAAATTCTAGTGTGTCGCGCTTTAGGATGCAGATTTCTTCGATTTTAGGAGGTGACAGTTTACAGTGTACGGACTTATCGTGTCTTATATATACATATATATATTGTTTTGTTTACAAGTGTTGTTAAACAGTTGGTCGTTCATCAATTTATTGCATTTTTGTAAAGTTCTTTCTGCTTTTCTATATAATTGTTTTCCCTTGTGATCTAATACTTTGAAGGCGATGTTAGAATACCATTTTACAATATAATATTGATTATTGGACAACGTTTCGGACCTGAAAACTCGGTCCATTTTCAAGTACAAAGAAGTTATGAAAGCATTTAAAAATCATAAGTTACAACATATAAAAATATCACTATTATTAAATAACGTTTAAATGTCTAATTAATCCCATATCTCTTTTATTTAGTGTGGGATTTCTTTCTTTGATTAGAATGGCTTCAGCGATCTGCAACTCATTGATATCTGAGAATTTAGCTAGCACAGACATAGAGTCAATGATGTTTTTGGGTTTTGTGCTGTGTGTGGCAAATGAGTGTTGTTTGATTGAGCCATTGTTCTCGTGTTGTTTGGATCTGACTGACAACTGGTTTTTCGTATAGCCGATGTAGTGAGCATTGTTACAAAAATGCTCACTACATCGTTACAAAAATGCTCACTACATCGGCTATACGACAAACCAGTTGTCAGTCAGATCCAAACAACACGAGAACAATGGCTCAATCAAACAACACTCATTTGCCACACACAGCACAAAACCCAAAAACATCATTGACTCTATGTCTGTGCTAGCTAAATTCTCAGATATCAATGAGTTGCAGATCGCTGAAGCCATTCTAATCAAAGAAAGAAATCCCACACTAAATAAAAGAGATATGGGATTAACTAGACATTTAAACGTTATTTGATAATAGTGATATTTTTATATGTTGTAACTTATGATTTTTAAATGCTTTCATAACTTCTTTGTACTTGAAAATGGACCGAGTTTTCAGGTCCGAAACGTTGTCCAATAATCAATATTGTATTGTAAAAATGGTATTCTAACATCGCCTTCAAAGTATTAGATCACAAGGGAAAACAATTACCGGTATATAGAAAAACAGAAAGAACTTTACAAAAATGCAATAAATTGATGAACGACCAACTGTTTAACAACACTTGTAAACAAAACAACATTTTACCAAAATACACTAATTTTCGCTTACACAATATATATATATATATATATATATATATATATATATATATATATCAAAAATGAAAAACTACCGATCTCACGCCGACATGTTTCTGCCAGTAATCTGGCTTCTCAAGTCGGTAAGTGATTCAAATTTATTGCTACAAAAATTATATAACAGAAATTTGATTACATAAATGAAATATCTTGATTTTTGGGAGAAATCATAGTCTTTCATGTGGCATTGAGGGATGGTTCATAGATCTTAATGAACATGGCCTCTTTATGTTCACGATCTATTCTTGTGGACTCCAAAGGCATTTTATAGAATGGTGTGATAGAAAATTTGATTTCCATGTTCTCTTAATTATGCTTGCTGACAGGTAGGTAAGAGCATTTAGCTTCCTGAATCTGTTGTCGATGAACAGTAACTCTATGGCGAAGGGTAACACCAGACTGGCCGATATAATAATCATTACAGCCTAAACAATTTAATTTATATATGAGGTTAGAAGAACTGCAAGTTAGGTTGGACATAATACGAAACTCCTTGGTTCTGAAAGAAGTCGTTTCTCCTACTTCGATGTGATTACAGCATTTGCACCGATTTTGGTTACATTTTGTTACTCCTTTTATTTGAATTCGCTTATTTTTGCGTAGTATGGATTGCAAAGACTTTGGTTGTCTCATACAAGATTTGAATTGGCAATTGGCAAAACTTTCAAAAGATTTTAAAGTATTAGCCACTGGATGAATTATGTTATGAAATATGTTTGGATTATTGGGGTTGTATGAACAAAAGGAATTATTTCATCATCATCATTAGTCTTGGAAATTATATTCATATTACCCGTATTTTCTTTTCCTCGTTTAATCGAATTTCTTAGTAGTTCCATAGGATAGTTTAGGTTGATTAATCGTTTCTCTAATTCTTGGAATCGCATAAGTTTATTATTTCCATCTGACACTATTCGTTCTATTCTACGCGCTTACACAAAAGGGATATTTCTTAGAATATGTCTAGGATGGCTTGAGGTAAAAGGAACATAATTGAAGCTGTCCTATTTTTTATTATATATATCATTGAGAGCGTGAATTAGCCAGGAAGGCACTGCTTTAACGCAGATAGTCCGGTGGCCTTGTGGTTAGAGGGTATGCTTGCACGTCCTCTAGCTCCAATGTCGCTGGTTCAAACCTACCCACGACTGATGAGGCCCAACAGGCCGAAACATGTCTCGTGGTGGTTACATCTGTTGAGATTTGGAATATATATATATATATATATATATATATATATATATATATATATATATATATATATATATACATAAATGCATCTGTTGAAAGTCTGCATTTTCACAAGTCAATCTGCCTATGATGTTGCACACTCTCATCTACCAAAACTCATGGAATTATATACTACTTGTCTTTTGTCGAAGAAAAGTAGCTTTGAAAAAACCTTATAAATTGGAGATCTATGATCTTATGCATCATCATGTTTTTGTTTATCTTTTCTTAGATTCTAATAATTCTAAATAAAAATTTCTCAAATATGCAGAGTTCGATCAACTTTCGCTATAGATTCGATGCCATATATAAGTAGCAGACAGGAAGCCGGTCGGGATCACTGCTATCGGAAAGCACTCCAAAGTTTGACTACACAAGGGACCAGAGATGGGCGCGGATAGCAAAATCGCTATCCGGATATCCGGATAATTGAAAAAATTGGATTTGCTTTTTTTACTTTAGTGTAGCATATCTACCATGATTTCTATGTTTATTTCTTCAATGTTTGTCATTATTTTTCATCACAACGACATCGAAATTCAAAAAACAAATTGATCTGAAGCAATGAATTTATTTCCAACTAGGTATAGGCTCTCTACTGAGTACTAACACTGAGCTTATTTGGAAAAGAGAATCAGTACCGGTACAGCTAAAACAATCCCGAGTAAAAAGTAGCTTTCCTTCTTTCCAGGAAGATTATATTTTTACAAAAATCATACAAAATTTCTATAAGATTATGTCTATAGCTCTTCTGTCATTACCATGTAAAAAGATGGTAGCACAAGCGTTATCTTTATAAGATGCTCAGAAATCTGTCATTACCGTGTAAAAAGATGATAGCGCATGCGTTTTCTGGTAATAGATTCATTCGTTTTTCTGTGTACGTGTTCCCAGCCGTGCTGAAAATACGCTCCGATGGAGCACTGGTAGCCTGGACAGCCAAAATATGTCTGGCAATCGCTGCCAGCTTTGGGAAAATAGCACAGTGACCCCTCCACCATTCCAGAATACTTGTACGCATCTCCGCAACAGGAAGCTTGAGAAACTGCTCCACCTCATCAGTATCATTCATGGGACTTTCCTCCTCAATCATTGACGTGGACATGATGTCCAGAATTTTGTCTCTCGAAGATCTTGTATCTCGAAGATTTATATTTCCTGTTGTCTCGATACTTCTATTGATGGTGATAGCAGAATTGTCCTGTGAAGTGAAAAGAATAGATATATGTATGCATGTACATCTGTAATCATCGTAGGCAATGTTTCATCAATGTTTGAACATCGTACAGGCATAAACATATCTCCACATAAGGTTACTTGAAATATAATGAAGCATACTTTTCTTCTTTTGATTTAATTTCCGCACTCAAAGCGTTAACTTGCGGCATTATACGTGAATGTGTACAATACATTAGACATACACCTCTGTAGCTGATCTTTTGTCTCCTGGTAAAGCTGCACCCTTGAGAAAATACGATTGTACCTAACGTAGTATATACGAGTATACTTATTGCACTTCAATCATTGTACATGTACATGTACAGTACATGTACCGTATCGTACTTCAAAACTCACCACTTTTTCCATTTCATCATGCAATCTGGCATATACGTCATTGCGAACATTCTCCTTAAGGAAACACAGTCGCTTGAATCTCGGATCCACTGCGCTCGCCAAAGTGTGAATTGATAATTCTCCGAGATATTCATCATCATCAAGACAAAATCGCATAGTCAATTCATTGATGAGTGTCTTTCCAAAGTGCCGCTTCCCACGGATTGGTCGTGAGTCATCAGATTTGCTTGTCTCTACCAGAAGTTTCATTATCTAAAAAGCAAACAAAATGGATACTTAATAATAAGCCTACTACTTACTGTGGTGATGAAAGGAAATCTTGCGAATGTACCGAAATGGAAAGGTATCATCCCTTGCCATATCTTCACAGGATAAACTTGATCTGTCTGTACTTGTATGTACGTACATGTATCGGTCTTTTTCAATTCTGCTTGCAAGAACATGCACTATACTCTATTTGTATTGTTTACTTGTTGTCAAATCAAATTCATAATTACAAATGACATAACACTGTAATGCGTTGATTTTTTTGATCAAACATCGACATTTACTTATACCTGTTACAAAAAACTATGGCAGTTAAAAAGTTAAAAAAACAGTATACGTACACATTGAAAGTATGGAATTATTTAAAAATCACAAAGAAACCCTTTATTATGCTTAATAGGTAGGCTTATTATAGCAAGTCACGAGCACGTCGGGTGAAGTGACTAGACATAAAATTGAATTAAGCTTAAGTGAACAAAATATCATTCATGTAAATGCTTACGGCGTGTAACATACCTCCTAAACGAGATTGACCCATATTTACATGTATGTTCAAAATTTCGTGCGTAGGCATATAGGCTACCGGTATCAACATGTATTCTTTTATCACAATGACTTCCGTTCATTCATGATGAAATAAAATGGATATTCTTACTTATGTCGGCATAGGATAGACCTCATTGATAATGGGGAAGCTCTCGGTCTGCCATACTTTGACCATGTCGGCAAGAGGATCCAAGTACTTGACAGCCCATTCCAGGGCAGTGAGCTCCTCGGGTTCCAATGCTTCCAGATTGGCATTGTTGAGGGATACCATGTCGATAGCAGACTTCAAATCTCGGTAGCTTTTGAGCATCGTAAGTGTGGAGCTCCATCGAGTTGGTTCATCGATTTGGGGTTCCTTGTTCATGCTATCCTTCCCCAGTTTACCTTGCTCAATGAGGAAATCAATGGATTTCCTCAACTCAGTTCTCAGAGCAACAGACTTTCGAAGCTTGGTCATCAGACCTCGAATAATCTGAATTGCATGTTCCATATTTGATGCTTTGACAGCATCTTTGATCGCCAGGTCCATTAAATGAGCAATACATCCAATATCATATTCAATTTTCTTTGATAATCGCATCCCTTTCCTCATGTTACTTGCGTTATCGGTAGTACTGAAGTATGCAGTAGTAATATCATACTTTGTGAGGGTCTCATCAACGTTTTGTGCAATGTTTTCTCCAGAGTGATCAGTTGTCAAGTGTTCCGTATGTAAGACCAAGTTCACCAATTTCCACTGGCCATCGACAAAATGAATGCTGTAGGTGACGAAGCCTTGTATATGCTTATTAGTCCAATGGTCTAATGTAATTGAAATCTTTGAGCCTGTGCTTTGTGCTTCTTTAATGACCGATATAATCTTTGCTTGTCCAACAGCATATGAGTTCTTGATGTGACTCATGATTGTACTATGAACTGGAGCCTGATAGTTGGGCTCACAGAACTCAAGCACTGTCTTCATTCCATCACTTTCAAATGCGTTGCATGGCAAGAGATCTGAGCAGACAGCACGACAGGGCAACTTTGTCAATTCTTTCGCCCTTTCGGTAGAGCAGGACGCTGGTTACGTGTCTGTAAATATCATTGTGTTTAAATATAAATAGCTAATAGGTTTCAGGATGGATTATGTGATTTCACATTTACACTAGGGATAAGTAATTCGATTGTGATACATGTAATTCATTGATACATCAGTTCTAATATTATGTAATAAACTATTTCAATAAATGCAAAGCTGCTTGGTTTTCCTGCTGACGAACCCGTGAATAACTAATATTTTTTCTAAAATGAGTTGTAAGACTTTTTCGGTTTTTTCGATGTGTCTGTACAAAAACATCAGACAAAAGTAAAAATCCTCTACATTTATGTTGTATTAATGTACAACATAGTGCAACTACAAAAGAGTGGATGTAGTTCTAAACCTTAACCTGTAAACCGTAATCTGCATGTTATAGAAGGGGAAACGTATATACGACAGGTCAGAAATACATGCAGGCCTATACTGCCGTACAAATGTCCATGTCGAATAGAAGTACTGTCGAATAATATTAATGTCTATAGCGAACAACGACCATACACCATCCACATGCTTGCACATTTGTAAATTCACGGTGATGCTGATACACCTTCATGCATAAATTTGCAATGCAAGTCGCATATTGCTAGAGGAAGCGCTTTCACGCCCATGATGCGCGCACTTTAGGCATACTGTTCCTTTCTACTAGGTAAATAGTCTTGTGCTGTATATTTAGGCCTATTTAGCCTGCAATACAATAAATAGACTTTGATAGGAGGCATAACCCCTTGCAATGCAATTTCCACTTAATTACAGTGTAGCCCTACATATAGCCTATCATCCAGTAAGCCTATAATCCAGCCCGGTTCTAAAACTGATCATGGAACCGATGAATATCAATATCAACATACTGTATACAGCAGACATACTGTATACTATTATATGTACGTCGTGTCATAGACTACTTAGTAAATTAAGATGCTTATATAAATAATAAATGCACTACGCAAAACTACAAAAACCCAATGTAGGCTACGTGTAAAGACACCATACCATATACAAAATTTGAATGCTTACCTCATAGTATTCGGTAATGCAAGATTGTTTCTGTTTCGCTATCTTCCTAGAGTCATCACTCATCATCAACATCGATGTCCACATCCAAACTTTTGTTAGATAGAAAATTCGAATGAATCCCTTGCCTATCCGTAGGCACAGCTCGTCCACTGCTGTCTCTTTTTGTTCCTCCTGCACGATTTGCAGCCGCTTCAGCAGTTGTACTGGTAGTTGGCTTCGATAATTTGTGCTTGCCGCAGAGGTGATTTGAGAGAGTCGAGGTGGACCCACGAAAGGTCAAGCGGCTGGAGCACAGATTGCATTTTGCACCCTCAGCCGACTCTTTCGTATAGTGATTCCATACCCAACTCTTCTTCATGCCGGCATTCCAAGACATATCGCGGAGAAATCTCAGAGGCACTTGTAAATGCACACAAAACCAGTCTCCTCAAAAAGCATGCGTTGATAGAAATTCGTCCGGTTTGTCATCGACTTGCGACAGCAACCGCGCATTGGCTAAGCGACTGTTGCTTTGATTCTTATTGTACTGATAGGGAGGGATCACGCATCTTAGTATCTACGAGGGCCCGTCGTCTAAGTATTAGTCACCTTCGTGTTAAGCTCTGCACGCGTTGTACCCGTGTCCATGAGGAGTATCTGAGTGCGTCGAGTGAAAACAGAAGGTCGAAATAACCTTTGCTGCAATTCAGTGTAGACGTAAAAATGTCACTAATTCTAAGTATTAGTCACCTTCGTGTTAAGCTCTGCTCGCGTTGTCCCCGTGTCCATGAGGAGTATCTGAGTGCGTCGAGTGAAAACAGAAGGTCGAAATAACCTTTGCTGCAATTCAGTGTAGACGTAAAAATTTCGCACGGATATCCGGATAGTTCAACTATCCGGATATCCGGATATCCGCCGACATCTCTGCAAGGGACTAGGCTGAGAGTCACGAAGCGAAGAGTCTGCCGGGTCAGAACTGGTGAACTCGGCCAAAGGGGAGTCAGCATATGTTAGGCCCCAAAGTTTCCTAGATGCGATATTCGAACCCCTCCCGTGAAATTCAAATTATGTTGTTGCTTAGTATCTGAAGAGCACAATACCAGTAATGACTGACACTCCGTGGTGGACTGCCCCAACAGTCGAACCCAAAGGACTCCTTAGAAAGAGTGCTGACTACAATATTCGACACTCAAATTCAAACACAAAATTGTTCCATGGTGTCTCTTGAGCCCGAAAACAGCAATAACTGACATTATAAGTGGTGCAATAGCAAACACAAATAGTATATAGTGTGACATCCGGCGCGACGCTTCGCTTCGCTTGCGCCGGATGTCACACTTTTGCGGGTTTTTTCAAAAAATCAAAATTTCAAAAATTTCAAAAATTTAGGTAGACTTCAAATTTCACGTGGCCGAAGGCCGAAGGGCGAAAATTTAAGCGTTTTTAAAAATACCCAATTTTTCAAATTTTTCAAAATCTCAAAATTTGAGAATTACAATTTTCACCCTTAAAATCATGACCGTTCCAGGACACCGAAAATCATAAAAGTTAAGAATCTCAAAATTTGAGAATAACAATTTTCTCGCTTAAATCATGACCGTTCCAGGACACCGAAAATCATAAAAGTTAAGAATTTCAAATTCATGAATTTTATCCATCTTTCAGGTTTTCAAAATATATCATGTGACTAAAAATATTTCTTTAAAAATGGAAGAAACAAAAGTGGATGAAACCGCAAGAATATATCCTTCGTTATCTCAATTAAAAACAGGTGAAATGGTTCTCAATTATTATTAAGATTAGAGCATTATGATAAAGTAAGAAGACGCAATTATTACTTAGTCATTCTTCGTTATTGTATGCTCAACATTATTTAAAGTACTAATTGTGTGAACTAGAAGATCATTGTAACTCATAAACTCAAAATTATTCAATGAACCCGTACACTGGCTGATAATTGAAGAGAGAGAAACATCTAGCAGCTTTCCCCTAAAATTATCGTGCTATCTCTTGTCATTTCAATTTACTCATCGGTAAACTTTTGGCATTTCAACTTACGCGTGCGTAAAGTTTTGACATTTCAATTTACCCCTACGTAAATTATTTTCAGAATCTGTTTTCAAAATCTATTTTCAAAATCCATTTGCAAAGTCTGTTTTCAAAATCCATTTGTAAAGTCTGTTTTCAAAATTCATTTAGCGTTTGCCAAACACATACGGGTAGTAAAGTACTTCCCATTGTGAAGACATGAATAGATTAAGCACATAAGAGTGCATTGACAATAAAAGCAAATGACAATAAAATTCTTCTTGTGAACACAGAACGCATAAACGCCGATATGCGGGTTAGTTGTTATGGCAATTTTAAACAATCATTTTAACGATGAAACATATTTTACAAATGAAGTTCATGAAGAAAATGGAAATATATAAAACAATATAGATTAGAATAATTATAGTATAATCATTTCAAAATCGAATAAGTAGTAAGGAAAGACATCATTAGAGAACAGTTTTAAATCAATACCCCCTCCCTTCTGTCTTCTAGGGGTCCCTTAAGAAATTTTTTTATTATAAAATGAGCAACATAAATGAGTTTTTGAAATTATATGGAACACAAACGACAACGAATTTCGACCTAAAGAAAATCGCAAATCAATTAGGAATAAAGAATTTTCATGTTCTAATGAGAGGCGAATTACAATTCCTAAAAAATAGGCCAACAGGAACCTTCAGTTCCCGGAACAAAGTTCAAACTGTAAATTTCATAACAAATCTTCATACGTCAGATGAAAAAGGTGTACATTGGTCAGCAGGACAAAGAAATATAAACTGTTCTAATTATTATTTTGACTCATACGGACTTCCACCTACAAACGAAGTCAAAAAATTACTTGGCAATGGAATTTATAATACATTTCAAATTCAAAAACCAGGAACTACATATTGCGGTCAATTATGTCTTTATGTTTTATTTAAATTACAAAAAGGAGTATCATTTCTTGATATTATGTTAGAATTGAATAATAAAAATAATAATAATAATAATGATAATTAAAAATCAGTTCGTTGTAATTCATTTTGATAAAAACGGCCTCTGATATCTTCATTATCTAAATCTTTGATTTCATAAGTAATCGGTTAAGTTTGGTTTATTTTACAAACTTCAAATATTTCTTTAGTCCAGTAACCGACGAAGCCTTTTTCAAATTTATTGTTATATTTAAATATTCTAACTCTATCTCCAATTTTAAATTTCGGCTTAAGTTTCTGCAAATTCGGATTACTCTCATTCAAATTATTATTCTCGAATATTTTCTTTCGTATCAAATCAGGGTCGTCAGAAGCATTCTTTGGAGTTTCTTCAATACCAGAATGAACTTTATTATTGTACTCTTCTACAACTCCTGGTAATATCTTCAACCATTTCTGATTTCTTTGCTCAGTAAATTTCTTGAATAATTTATTTTTTAACGTCCGATTGAATCTTTCTATCACTACAGCTTTTCCTGCGTTTTCAGTTGAATAAACAGTTTCAAATAGTGGCTGAACGTTTCTGTTATAAAATTCCGATCCTTTATCAACAAACAATTTCCTTGGCTTTCTATTACTTTCTTTAAAGATTTCTTCAAACGTATATTTAACTGATAGACCACTTTTATTTTTTAAAGGCTTTACCCAAGCGTATCGTGTATATAAATCTATAACGGTCAATGCGTATTTGTAGTCCCTTTCATTCGGCATATGAATAAGATCAGCACTCCAAATATCATCTTTATTAAATACTTTTACTTTCAATAAATATTTAGGCTTTCTGTATTCCCTATGAATTTCGGACGCGTAGGTTCGAACGTTGCTCTCAGACAGCTTTGCTGTCGTTTCATTTAAACCCTGACCGAATAATATTTTAGCTTGTAAAGCTTTCTTAACAAACATTCTTTCAATTTTTTCTCTAAATGTAGGATTTTGAATACTATCTAATTCTTGAATCATCTTCTTATCAGCTGCATGTCGAGAACTTAGATCATGATTTCGATAAGCTAAATCATGCCTGTAAGCGGCGGCATCTACTCTATTTATTGGTTCTTCACCTGGTTTTGGATTATTATTCTCATCTAGTCTTATATCTAATCGAGTACCTGGACCGGTATATGAATGACCAGGAAGATGTTTTTCTTTCGAATATTTACTCCAAATAAATCCAGGAAAGTTTTCTAATGTTTTTTGTATGTCACCTCCAATATGCTGACAATTTGAGTTTTTATTTTTGTTTAATAGATAATTTAATAAATCTAAATTAGAAATTTTTAATTTAATTAAATTTTCGGAATTTGTAGAATTCATTTTAAAAGATAAAAAAATTTAAAAGATAAAATAAATGTTTTACCTAATAGAACTTTGTTCAGAGGCTTTAGCCGATCGGACCAAAGGTCCTGAGGTTATTACCGAATCATACTAGGACTTAGATATATTCCAGAACCATCTTTAGTTTCTTTAATTTCAATTAAATCCTCAACATTGTGGAGAATATTTTTAAGAACTCGTTTTCCTTCATCAACTAATTTTAATTTACTAATAAAATTATCTACTACTCCTTCACCCCTAGCAACTTTCTCTAACTCTCGATTATGTCGTTTTTGTTCTTCTAATGCTGCCTTCTCTGATTTATTTTTATTTACTGCTTGGACAATACCAGCTGTCCCACCTGCAACACTTCCTGCTGCTGCTATGCCACCTATTATTAGTGGAATTAATGGGAGAATCCCGCCATTCTTTTCTTCTTGTAATTGAATATTCTCTATCATTGGTTTACTTATGTAATACTTTTTTTTATTAATCGTAATAGTTTTAGGGGTATTTTTGTCAACAATATTACGTAATTTTAATTCAACAGTTTTATCATTATTACCTTTCGCTTGCGACATTTTTAATAAAAAAATTTTAAGTTACCAAAAAATTTTAATCTATTCTAGTTATTAAAAAATTTCAAGTTACCAAAAAATTTTACGTTACCAAAAAATTTTAATCTATTCTAGTTATGAAAAATTTTAAGTTAAGAATTTTTAATCTATTCTAGTTATGAAAAAATTTTAATTAACTTATCCTTACCATCTTTCCATTAAGAATTTCAATAGAATATTTTACATCTTCTAGCAATAAACCATAAGCCATCAATGAAGTTGTGGAATCTTTTTTTTCAATATTAATTGTTACATCACAGCCAGTCTTGATAATATCTTCAGATTGTGCACTTAAATCGAAACAGAAAACAGGATATAAATGTCTCCAATCTCCAGGAGTTAATTGTGGTTCAACTCCAAATTCTATACAAAGATTTCGATAAGAATCATATCCTTCCATAAATTGATTATTGGTATCATCGAATCTTAATGGATCAATTGGATAACGGGTTTGATTTAATGAAACTTGTAAACTTCGAATTGTATTAATATGGAAGATATTGTTGTTCTTATCAAAACTTGGAGAATTATTTCTTTGAAATGTTAGTAATAAATATCTTGGGGTATTCGCAGTTTTAGTAAAATGCCAGTTAAATCTTTGTTCGGAAAAAGTTACTGAACTAGCAGTTCTCTTTAGAAAATTTACTGGAATTGGTTTGTTAGTATTTAATCTTTTTGCAATAGCTGTTTCAATCTCTAAACTAGGAGTAATATGCTTAATCCACCATTCAAGTCTATCAATTTTTAAATATGCTTTTTTTCCAGTCTTACCAAAAAAGATTAATTCATTATTTGCTGTACGATGAATTATTAACTTAAATTTTAATTGATATGATATTTTATCATAATCTAAATATCCGAATAATGGAGACAATGACCAATTTACTGTCTGTTTACTTTTTTTGTTAAATTCACGTCTTTCTTTATATGCATCATTATTTGTTTTATTTAAATGTTTTGCAATATTTTCTACATCTTTCGCAATTCCTGCGGCATCTGTTCCAGCGTGAGTTAAATCATCAACAATTATACCATCATTAGTATCAGGAAACCAACCTTCGATTTCATACTTTTTATTATTTTCACCAATTGTTACAAATCTAAGCATTGTATCAATTACACCTGGAGAATCACTTATTGTTTCTATATTTTGAGTTGCGACATCTAAACGCATTTGTGTAAATAATCTTGGAAAGAAATTATTCTCTAGTGCAATATTATCGGTTTCTGGTAATGGTGTTGTAAAATTGGCATCACTATATAAAGAATATTCACAATGTAAAACCGAATCAGGTAAATATATATAACTCTGCTGATTATCAACTTCAAAAATTAAATCACCTCCAGTATTTACTCTACTGGAAAATCCGGGATTCATAGCAATTCTTATATAGTCATTCTTTTTTTGATTGCAACTGACGAACGGAGGATCGTCTAATCTAAATTTATTTTCGATAAGCGAAGACATTTTTATAAAAAATAATTTGACTTTTTGTTTTTCTCACACACAGAAAAAATTCTGCAAAAATAATTTTACTAAAAAAAATTTTACTAAAAACATAATTTTAGAATTTTGCTAGACCAGCTCCGCTATTAATGCCATTACCTCTTATTTCTTCAATTGTCTTTTCATTATGTTTACTATCAGACGGAGCTCCGCTCCTCAAGGTTTCCCCAACAGCAATGTTAGCAATTTTATTTTTTGTTTCCTCTGAAAGTTTTTTAAATTTTTTAGTTCTTCAGAATCATTCCTAAGTTTACGAATAGCTTCTAGTTGTTTTAATTCGTTTTGAAACTTGACAGCATTTGATATTGCACTAGCTGTACTACCTATAGCAGCTGCTCCTTTTGCAGCAGATGTAATCAAATCTTTATTATTTTTAATTAAGTTAACGATACTTCCAATACCAGAAAAGATGCCAGCCCCTTCTTTTTGAACGGCACCTGCGGTGCCTAGGAACTTTTCTGTTCCGATTGTTTCTACATTGTTATAATGGTAAACAGATTTCATAGATGGTTCATGAGCAATTTTTTGATTTGAAGCAAAATGTTTAAGATTGTGTTTATAAATTATAGGCATTTTTTAGGATTAAATTTGACTTTTGGGAAAAATATCTACGTGTTAAGATTTACGTTTGTGAATGGACAACAACTTCGAGATAACTTTATTAATTGACTGTTGCACTTTATCTATTGCGTCAAGCAGCGTGTGATGTACTTTAATTTCTTTTCTATTAACTTGCATTTTCTCCTGATTCATCTTCAACGCCGTTTTAAGTGCATTTAACTTAATTTTAAGAACATCTAATTGTCTTTTAACGGAATCTAACTGTTCTTTATTTTCTTTAGAGTTTTCTTGTAAATTTTTCTTTAATTCATTTTCTAAATTGATTTTAAGAGTTTTCATTTTATCAACTTTTTCATTAAGTGAGTTTACTTCATTTATTATTCTAATCATCTTTTTCATTTGTTGAGTAATTTTAGAACTCAATTCATCAACACTTTTTTGGAATGTAGTTTGTAACTGCTTTAAATTTTTTTTAATTCTTTCAGGTAGTTTTTCTATTTCATCTTCTAATTGTTCTTTTAACATTTTTATCTGATGTTTATTTTTAATGACTGCAGATTTTAACTTTATAGAAAGTAATATTAAAATTTTTGATTGTTCTGAAATCTTTTTAAATAGTTTTGCTATATCTGCTTCTAGCTCTTTATCCTTTTTATCAAGTTTTAATGATTTGTC
>CAJQUW010011797.1:0-39517 GCA_907163375.1 Prostheceraeus crozeri | reverse complement strand
TGATGACTCCGCCTTTCACCATTTGCACTTGCGTTCAGCCTGATGACTCAGCATTTCACAATTTGCACTTGTGTCCGCCTGATGACTCAGCATTTCACAATTTGCACTTGAATTTGGAATGTGCTTACTACTGATTTGGCTTTTGCAATACACAAATGCCTCCCAATATACAAACCTTTATTGAGTACTGATTCTCTAAACAGCATTAGAAAATTTTCAAATCCAAGAAGCAGTGATATGAAAAGGCGGAACTTAGTTCAGCGTGGAGGTGGTGGGTTTTTGAATATGTTGAATGATATTGGAAACAGCATTTACAATGTACTCAACAGTCCACTAGGGAAAGTTGTAGCAGGTGCCGCAGTGTTGCTGTAGACGACGAATCATGGATTGACACGTCATCATTGATTGATGACTCATGTGAATATGTATATAAGAGAAACGCGCTTGTACTCTTTAATCACTTTCAACCTATCATTCATCGCTGACGGTTGAAAAGCTCCGAATAAGTATAACATTGAATTATGTCTCAAAAAATGTTTATAGTTAGAGAGGAGAGCGACTCATTTGAACGTGATCTCTTTAAATTCCGACCGACAAGGAAGGTTCAAGGGATTGGAAATACCTTTACTTCCAAACGTTGAGCTATGGTGACGATGGTTTCTACCTTCAAGTTCCATTTTTCCACAGTAATGGTATGTCTTCATCTGGTTATAGCAACATGAGACAAATGCGAGTAACCTTTCCGAAATGGCAGCAGATGATACTCAAAACCATCGACTCTTTGGCGAAGGAATGCGTTGTGTTGCCCGAAAGTGCTCCTACACATTGGAGGAAGGCGTTAGAGGAAGGAAGTGGCTATAAGGATTTACCCGAGTTCGATACGCTATTCTTGAAATTGTCCGATCACTTTCAAGCATTCGATCTACTTGGAAATACAATGGAGTGTGATGATCTGAAGCGCGGACGATACAGGGGTTTAATACACGTCAACGGTCTATACATTGGTGCTCACGGCTCAACCGGAAAAGTGGCATCGTTACAAATGAAAGTTCTACAGTTGGTTTATGAGCCAATGCCGATTGATAAGTGTCTAATCACCATCGATAAATCTACTTCAAAAGATGGGAAGGATGTTGAAGAAAGCAAAAAGCGGGGACGGAAATCCAAGGAAGGGAGTGTTAAGTTGAAATTGAAACGCCAAGATGCTCAAATTGACGCGAGAAGTTATTTTAATGCTGACATTGATGAGGAAACACAAATGCTGTGAATGTGAAATGAAAGTTTCTAAATGTAAATAAAGTTGTTATGGAACATGTCTTGTTTTATTCTAAGCAAACTGGTGGGTGTTGGTCTTTAACACTAGAAAGACCGTTGGGTCAATTGACCCAGAAATGATAATATTTGAATCCGTACACCTCTAAAAATTTGCAGTAGTTGACTTATCTCCCTCGACTTTTCCTAAAACTGTAATGTGTTGAATATAAGCATAAAATAAATTTCACGGATTTGTTAGTTTCGATTTCTATTACCAATTATGCATGAAAGACCGTTGGGTCAATTGACCCACTTCATTCCTACACTCTAACGAAGCCATGCCTGGGCGTTCATTCACTGGTCGTGCATGCGCTTTTTGTTACAGTCAATGAACAATGCGCCTACACTCTAACGAAGACACGCCTGGGCGTTCATTCACTGGTCGTGCACGCGCTTTTTGTTACAGTCAATGAACAATGCGCCTACACTCTAACGAAGCCACGCCTGGGCGTTCATTCACTGGTCGTGCACGCGCTTTTTGTTACAGTCAATGAACAATGCGCCTACACTCTAACGAAGCCACGCCTGGGCGTTCATTCACTGGTCGTGCACGCGCTTTTTGTTACAGTCAATGAACAATGGGTCAGCACTCCATACTTTCTTGCTCTATGATATTGAAGGTGACATTATTGATTGGCTATTTTCGTGAACGGAGTGTGGAGTAGCGTTCACTGCTATCGGAGGAAGTGTCAATGTTCATTTTCTGTCAGGATGGCTGCACGATCACGGCGCACGGCAGCTGAAATCGCGCAACTGCTTATAGCTAATGTGGATTCCGACGAGAGTGGAAGTGACGATGAAACTGAAAATGGACTTGCCTACGATCCATCTCCTGCAGTGAGCGATGAAGAGGAAAGTACTGACGAAAGTGAAGACCCTATTGAAAGAGAAAGCGTCAGAAGAAGTGCTGAAGCGAGAGAAATGCAGTTTACATCCTCTGATGGAACTCATTGGACTCGGGTGGATATTGGAAGCGTCACTGACAGAGGAAGAGCACCGGCACGAAACATTATACGACAAAGACCTGGTGCAACTCGTTTCATTTTGAACAGAGTTGATAACGAAGAAGATATTTTTATCGAACTTCTTGGTCATGACAGCATTCTTCGAATCCTTGACTTCACTAGAGCTGAAGCAAACCGACAAGGAAATCATGAGTTTGAAATTTCTGAAAACGATTTGTTCGCCTTCTTCGGACTGTGCATAATTAGAGGCGTTCTACAAGGGAAGAACGAGCCGCTATCATCATTCTGGAGTCAAGAATTTGGAATAAATGTGTTCAAGGAGACAATGAGCAGAAATCGATTCAAGGACATAAAACGCTATATGCGCTTTGATGATAAAACAACCAGGTCAGAAAGAAGAGAAGCCAACAAGTTTGCAGCAATTCAAGAGCTATGGGAATCAGCAATGAAAAGGTGCGGTGATGCTTTTTTTCCTGGACAACACACAACTGTCGATGAACAGCTATTCCCCTGCAAGTGTCGGTGCCCTTTCTTGCAATATATTAGCGCAAAACCCGATAAGTTTGGAATCAAATTTTGGTTCATTTGCGATGTTGATAGCAAGTATGTTTTGAACGCGGTTCCTTACACAGGGAAGGATGAACAACGTGATCCACGCGTTTCTGTTCCTGAATCAGTTGTCATGAACTTGACCAAGGCTTACACCAACAGTGGCATTTCAGTGACGACTGATAACTTTTTAACCTCCAGCTCCTTGGCCAAAAATCTTTCTCAGAGGAACATAACTCTGTTGGGAACGATTCGACAAAATAGACGTGAAATTCCAAGGGAAGTTGCACAGTGCCTTGCTTCAAAGCATATTCCGGTTCACTCATCTGCATTCTTCAAGTCTGAAAACCAAATGCTTGCGGCTTACAAAGTCAAAACAACCAAAACTGTGCTGGTTTTATCAACTGAGCACAGATCCGCGAAAGTCGATGAGAACCATCCAAAGAAAAAACCGGAAATTATCACGAAATACAACAACACGAAATACGGCGTTGACATTTCCGACCAAATGTTGAGGTTGTATTCTACAAAGTGCGCATCAAGGCGATGGCCGCTTGCGGTTTTCTTCAACCTTTTGGACATCTTATGCCTCAATTCGTGGATCTTGGCGAAGGAAATGAACATGAGAAGTGCAAGAACACACAGAGAATTTTTGTTACACATCGGAAAGTTGTTCTGCAGCAAGGCACCGTCCCGAAAGCGTCCACCTCATTTCAATATTTCTACACTTCGTTCTCAAGCCCTGCAGAGCGGATCATCTGAAGAACGGACGAGATGTCAAACGTGCAAGTCCAATAAGACAAAGGTAACATGCTGCTCCTGTCACAAGTTTGTTTGTGGCAAGTGTTCCTCTCCCCTGTGCAATTCGTGCAGTTCCTCTTAGACAGTCAGATGAGAGAGAATTCTTATCTCAACACTTTCAGCTTTTGTTATTACATATTTCAATAAAAATTGTTCACCGACATTATGTATTTTTTTTTGTTGTGGGTCAATTGACCCAACGGTCCTTAATGGTTAAAAAATTTTTGGTCTTTCTAGTGTTAAAGCTTTTGAAATTTCAGGATGACAGATTTTCGCCTATTCACTGATCGCACAATGTGTGTGGCCGGACCAAGTCAGTCCGGTAAACTACTTTTGTAACTCAATTACTACAATTTAGAAATGAGATGTTTAATAAAGAAATTAAAAGAGTTAAATGGTGTTATGGCATATTTCAACCACAACTACATTCTGCACTTCGCCAGAAAGGTTATGATGTGAAGCAAGGGTTACCGACAACTGAAGACATCAAAGCAGGTGACTTAATTGTGCTAGATGATCTATTGCGTGAAAGCAAATCATCGAAAGATGTAACTGAAATGCTCATTCAAACTGCACATCATAGGGAAGCTTTTATTATCTATATCACCCAAAACATTTTTGATGGAGGGAAAGAACACAGAACTAGGAGTTTGAATACACATTATTTGGCAATATTTAAAAATCCAAGAGACAGCAGTCAGATACATCATCTCAGTAGACAGATATTACCTCAACAACCTAAAGTTCTTTCAAAAATATATGAAGATGTAACTAAGAAACCACATGGCTATCTATTTATTGATCTAACCCAGGAATGTCCGGAACGACTTCGATTTCGAACAAATATCATACCTAATTCCGCTGAACCAATGACAGTTTTCTCGGTTCACAGTTAGTTTTAAGCAATGTACTTTGTTGCCTTATTATTTTCAAACATGTCGTATTCAAAGATGGTAGTCATTCCTCAAGAGGAGTATGTACAATTGACTACATTACAAAGTGCACAGGAAGTCAAAAATATAGATCAACCTATTACGAATCAACTTAAGGAACTAACACAAAAGGATATGGAAATTCAGAAGATTAAGGATCCCTATCGACGAATGCAGTTAGCAGCTGAAAACATTGATGAGAGGCGACAGATTCGTGATAAGTTGCGACGATTTATAACCTTGTCAACACCTCGACCATATCGTGTGCGCGCTGAGCGATTATTTGACTTCATTGATCCACATGTGAAGTTCAATGAGAGAGGGGAGATAATAGATGAAACAACTGGTGATGTTATTAGAAATAGTCACATAGATGACCTTCTGCAATATGCTGTTAGAGATGTAAGGCGAAAACTAGGTGCACCACAAGGGTGGTCATATTTTCAGAAAATTTTATCTGATCAAAATGTACCACACAATATTATTGGAGGACCGACTGTGAATGAGTTGGACAAGGGTCACTTACAAGATGAAACAAAAAGTAAAACACCCACGATGGCGGTCAAGCGAGAGCTTCATGATCCCGATGATCTTCAACCAAAAAGAGCTACTAGGCGCTCAATGCGTGTTGGAAGGGATTATAGTAAATATTAAGCAAATATAAATTAAGCTTCGCTTCTCTCATATCATGTCGCTACAAAAGTTTTGCTGCTGTTTGAAATCTGCGCTCGAAGGTAAAGGAGAAGAGGGAATAGAGGTTGATATCAATTGTGTTAGCAGTTGCTGTGGGAGTAATACGCGTGCAAATCAGAACAAAGACGATGAGTACAGCAGTGAAACTCAGAAAGATTTATTACGACTTAAATCACCCCGCAAGTTTCAGTCGTCCGGAGGTTCTAGCTCGTGCAGCAGGTGTGGTGATAGAGAAAGTCAAGAAGTGGTTAAGGAGTCAATCGACTTACACTCTTCACAAAAATGCGAGAAAGCGGTTTCCAACGAGAAAATATGTTGTTAACAATATAGATAGTCAATGGCAAGCGGACTTGGCTGACATGCAACAGATATCACAGTACAATGATGGCTATAAATGCATCTTAACCGTAATAGATATTTTATCTCGCTATGCTTGGGCACGTGCGCTGAAATCTAAACGAGGACCAGAAGTTGAAGCGGCTTTTCAGAGCATTTTCGATGAGGGGCGTGTTCCGCAAAGAATACAGACCGATCAAGGGAAGGAATTCGAAAACTCTCATGTTCGAAGTCTCCTTAAAAGTCATAATGTGGAATTGTTTAGTGTCAAAAGTGCTTATAAAGCTGCCATGGTTGAGAGGTTCAATCGCACACTGAAGACAAAAATATGGCGCTATTTCACTGCAAAAAATACACATGTTTGGATAGGTGAGCTGCAGAAATTTGTTAAGAATTACAATTAAAGCTACCATCGAATCATTAAGATGAAACCTGTCGATGTTACCCCAGATAATGCGATGGATGTATGGCTTCGATTGTATGATAAGAAAGCGAAAAACATTTCCAATGAAAAGAAAATAAATGTTGGTGATAAAGTTCGGATTTCAAAGGTTAAGTCTACATTTGAGAAGGGGTATCTACCTAATTGGACTGAAGAAGAGTTTTTTGTAGATGAAGTAAATACAAAATTTAGACCCACCATGTATAAATTAATAGATTACCATGGTAACCCAATTGAAGGAAAATTTTACTCTTATGAATTGCAAGTAGTAGACAGAAGTGAAGAGGTGTATATGATTGACAACATAATTAGGAAGAAAGGTCATCTAATCAAAGGAAATATCTAGTTAAATGGAAAGGATATCCTGATTCATTCAATAGCTGGATAACGCACCAGGATCTACAAAATGTGGAGGTGGGAGACACTCGTAACTTTTAAGCTAATATAGCATGTGTCTTCTTACATATATGAGTTTAACATGTCTACTAACTTCAATATCATTCTTCCAAGCAATAACAACCCCAAGATATTCCCAAGTAACAAACGATCTCTCTACTCTGTTGAATTCGCTAATCCAATTACTCTGCATGGACCCCATGAAGTTGCTCTAACTGAAATTACTTATTACAACGATATCAGTTTGCTAAAGAACAACTATTTTGAATTATATAAAGAAGTACGAGAGAAGGATGATTGTTTTCGCATATTTCAAAATAGTCTACATGGTACATGGGCTTTTCATCATCTAACTTTACATCCTTTTTCAACATCTTTACCATCTGTCCAAAACATGATTAAAATTCAAAAGGCATTTGCAACGTCAACTTTTGATTCTAAGGTTCCCACAATGAGCTTTCAAGATACAGAAAAGGAAATCGGTAGAATGTTTGAACGAATAAATGATCTCTTCAAGCTGACTTTGAATAAATTCTACAAACCAGTCATAAAGGGGTCAACAAAATTGATGAAGGAAGGGAAGCATGTTCTTCTTGTATTAGGTAAGGATTTGAGTCATACTTTTGGGTATTCCAGAACAACTTTCTCATCAAGGTATTGGTACAATGGACGTGGGTGGAATTCGGAGAGGAAAGTCACTGATTTTCAATGTAGAATTGTGCCATTGTATGCATTACAAAAGAGGAGCATCCGAGTAAAAAATAAATTTGAGGTCATTAGAAGTGTTGAAGACTTTGCAAGAAAGTTTCAAGGATCAGTGCCAGAAACGTTAATGACTTGTGAATATAAGAAAGAGAAAGTAACTTTATTTACTGTTGAAACGGAGGCAGAATTTATTGTTTTTACTAAAAAGACACCATTGGAAAAGTCTGAGTCCGCTGTTATTGAATTCGGATCTGAAATGATTGGGATGTTTAAGGGCCTTGAAAGCGCACCTTGGTTGACAGAGTTAAATGATACATTCAAGGTTCAATTGTCCTCTTCTCAACAAATGCTTCATGGGATATCCACGTATACAGCGAAGACATATTGGGTGGTGAATTGTCTACTTCCAGTGAACTTGTAAAAAGAGTTAATTTGAACATTGAAGTTTGAAAACGCCATCTGAATTGTGTACAAAGTTAAATGAGTTTGGTGTAGATTACCTTGATGCAGATGAATATCACTTTTCCTATGATCCACATAAGAAACGCATGATTCTAAAGGTAGGGAAGAACTCTCTTATCAAGCTGGATAGCTTGTTAACGACCACATTGGGATTCTCAAAATCAACTATTTATGAAGGCTCATCAATAGGCGATACAGCCCCATCACTAGAGCGTGATATAAGTAACTTATACGTCTATTGTAACATTATTGAATATACAAGGGTTGGCGACATTGAGGCCCCCCTTCTGCGCACATTTCCTCTCTCATCCGTAAGGAAGCAACTAATCAATCGAGAATTTATTAACACGATGTATGTACCAATGAGCAGAAATGTCATCAATAGAATTGACATATCAATTCATGATGACGCAGGAGAAGTAGTACCATTCTGTGGTGGTGTTACTGTTTTAACACTACACATCAGGACACGAGAAAAAGGCTTTACGCTATTGTGGAATCTATAATTATCTACAGGACATAATGTCAGGCATTTACAGTGGTCCATCCTATCAGAGCGGCTATCCCGTGTTTGCTGGAGGTAGACGACAAGTTGGAGGAGGCATATTCGGTGCACTAAGACGTATGGTTCTCCCAACACTCAAAAAGTATGGCGTACCATTCATGAAACGGGTTGGAAACAGAGCTTTAGACTTTGGTGCAAATGTTGCAGCTGATGCACTTCAAGGGGAGAATATCGGTGAATCCATGAAATTGCGTGCACAGCAATCTGCCATAGACGCATTAGATGATTTAACAAAGACGAGGCGTACAGTTCGGAAGAAACGTAGGAAGTCAAGACAAGTTGGATCGGGTCGAGTTACTAAGCAAAGGCGTAGGAGAAGTAAAAAGCCCACCAGAGCAGCACGTTCTAAATCAAGACGTCGTGTGAAAGCAGGAAAGCGCAAACGAAATTCCACAGCGACTGGAAACAAATCAAAACGAAGGAAGACAACATATTTGTAAAGCTAATATGATGCAGAGTATCAATTCGGCTTTGTGTTTCTTTGATTCACCCCCTCATCAAACTGACATTATTTCCTCAACTATTGTTGATATAGTCCCCACAACAAATATCGATGGTAACCAACAGCCTATTCAGTTTGATATACCTGCTAATCCACAAGATTATATTGACTGTCAATCCATTGATTTAGAATTCTGTATACAAATTAAGAAGACTGATGGTACCAATATTGATTCAACTAAGGATAAAGTGGGATTGAAAAATCTTCCTATTGCCAGTCTATTCTCAGATGTGTATTTAATATTGAATGACAAACAGATTGAAGGAGGGGATCGAGCATATCCCTATGGAGCATACATAAATACAATGACGCAATTTCAGAAGCAAGCTAAACAGTCACACTTGCAAGTTGCCGGCTGGTATGATGATCAGCAAGGGAAATTTGATGAGGTTTCAAATGGAGGTTTAAAAAAACGAATGGAATTGACAGCAGATTCAAAGGAATTATACTTGAAAGGACCTGTCTATCTTGATTTCCTTCGTCAATCTAGATATCTACTATCACAGGTTAAAATGCAAATAAAATTTATTCGTGCAAATCCTGAGTTCGCGTTAATGGCTTTTGGAGCTACAAACTATCAAATCAACATAAGTAGTGCCGTGCTCAATGTAAGGAGAGTAACAATGAACCCGTCAGTCATCAACGAGCATGCGACAGGATTGAGGAAAAGCAATGCAATATATCCAGTTAATCACAGTGTGTTAACAAACTTCACAATTGGTGCGGGATCATCCTCTCATGCCTACCCAAATCTTTTTCCCACTGCGATGCCGAAGGCGGTGTATATCACATTTGTGGAAAATGAGTCATTTATTGGTGCATTTGAAAAGAATCCATTTAATTTCCAACACTTTAACGTTAGTAAACTAGCACTCTATCAGGATGGAAAATTTGTTGCTTGCAAAGCTTATGAGCCTAATTTTAAAGAGGGTAAATTTGCACGTGATTATGGTTCTACTTTCACTGCACTGAGCATGTTTAACACAGATGATTCAAATGGAATTACAATGGATATGTATAAAAATGGTTACTTCTTCATTATATACAATCTCACAGCAGATGCAGATCTAGGCGGTGAAAGCGTAGGAGTTACAAAGCCTGGTAATCTACGACTAGAGGTGTCATTTGAGTCACCTTTGAAGAAAACAATTACTTGCCTCATTTATGCTATCTATGATAGCAAAGTTGAAATAACGAGAATGCGAGACGTAACTGTCAGCTATCAGAGATGAGTAACTTAAGCAACATACAAATCTTGAGGAAAATGGGAAATGCTCATCCCTACTCCAAGTCAATATTTCTTGATGTCTTTTCTAGAGATAATTTACCTAATTCAATTCCTTTCTATCCTTGTTCGCTTATCATCAATACGGACAGCAACAATCTTCCTGGTAAACATTGGGTTGCAGTGTACATCAATCGCTATAAAGTGGCTGAATATTTTGACTCTCTTAATCTACCTCGCTTACATGACATTGCACTATGGATGAATAGGTTCTCCTGGACGATTTAGAAAGGTACATCGTTTCCACTTCAAAGCAATGTATCTCTCATGTGCGGCGGTTATGTGCTATATTTCGTCAACGAGAGACCATTGAAAAATAACTGCAAAAGTGTTTTACAACTTTTTTCGAAAGACTGCCATAAAAATGATGTAATTTTTACAAAGTATATTGAAACTGTTTTGTAATAAAGTTTTATTTTATATGTAAATATCCTTGTTTTATGTTTCAAATCGTTAGGTTTAGAGGGAAAGCAAAACATGTTTACATTTCAATATGTATTTACAAATGTACAGTTCTTTTCTAAATATTTACATAGCTACAATGTAGATTTCACAAATATTTTTCTCAAATCACATAGGATGGGAGGAACATCATTTATGTCTTTAATGCCGGTTATCACAATCTTTCCATTATGGAATACATGAACATGATATGGGTGCCAGTTAGTCATCTGTGCTGCTGGAAATAGTTCCACTTCATAAGTGAGATTATTTGATGATGTGACTTTACGAAAGTCATAATGATAGTTCAATTCACATAACACAGTCATTGTCTTCACTTCCCATTCAGATAATGAGTCACTAAGTAAATTTTCCAACGTAGAATGCAGATATGGTAGATCACCATCAGTGAAGCCACCAACACACTGGATTGTTCCATTTGGAAAGAATAGGATAGTCACATATTTATCCTTCCTCTGTATCCTCCATGTTAACATTGAGGGTCTTCCCAGATGTAGATTCGTTGTCGGCTTCATCTTGTGCTTTATTAATAACCATTGCTTTCGATTGGGAATGTTCCGCTCGATTTCTTGAAGATTGAGTTTTGAGTTTACTTTTGTAGTTAACATGCGATTCACGACTTCCATACGCTTGATGTCCTCCATCCTTAATAAATGAAATCATATGTGGTAGTATCTCTTTTGTAAAGTTTCTCCATGTGACGTCACTGAAACGGAAAAATCGATAGTCAATATCTTCTCTCTTTGGTGAACAGACGTATAGCTTGACGGTAGAGTCACACTTTATCCATACCTTTTGATCGAGGGGAATCTTCATCCGTGTCTTATGGTTGTCAATCAGATCAGCGAAGTCTTTCAGTGAAGGTAATGCGTCAAGGCTAATGCAAACGCCACGATGTTTTCCACCACTATTTGTTATTAAGTGACGAAAGACTACTTTCTTAGAATTTGTTATGTGAATGCTTTGTGAGTCATTTAATTTCCATGTTCTAATGTAATGAGGCATGTTTTCAAATATAAACCTAAATTTATTTGTTTGCATAAAGCTTGCTATTTTACATCTCAACATATCGGAATGATGTTGAGTGCTACGTCTTCAATTCATAGTAGGACTACCTATGTTTTAGTAATTATTTCTACACATCGGAAAGATGTAGAAATTTCATTTTATATTTAATCTTCCTATATATTATTAAGCATGACTACGCAGAAATGTAGTGATTGGTTAGTTTACTTTGTTAAATTTCTTAAACTTCTACGTCACCTGTAGCAGGAAGGCATCTCCTTCTCTTTGAAGGTGGGGGAAGACCTAAACTATAGTGTCCATATGGTAGAGATAGATTTTTATTTAACCAACAGCGCTTATCCTCCCAAAGTGAAAGTCCTCGCTTTCTAAATGATTTTGTAGTGACTACGTGATTTGTTGAATTTATAATTGTCATTTCCTCATTTGTATCTTTCTCACTGTAGTACACAGTCCTATAATCATTATGTTGTAATTTTTTAACTGCAGCTCTCTGCACTCCTTTTGCCCGCTTGATGCTATCACAAGTTGAATCTAGATATTTCATTGAATACATTTTTGGTTTTAGCAAGATCATTTCCTCAAGCAACTTTCCCGCACACTCATCCTTAAAACAACCTAATCTGGCTCTGTTTGTTACTGAGTATAGTCGGTGATGACTGTCATAGATTGAAGAGTCAAATTTTTCACCAAAATATAGCAGTACATCCTCCAAGCTGACAGATGGTGAGGTGTACAAACATAGGAAAAAACTATCGGTATCACCTCCACAAAGCCGCGTTCTATTTATCAGTGGACATCTTTTCAAATCATTGTAGTATAACTGGTACATTTCCAATTTGCTATAGTCAAGTACCGCCTGACCAACATAAATCAATTTATTCAACATTATTGAAGGTTTATACATTTCCATACCAACTAGATCTTCATCAAATATCTTATGTTGTACATAGAGAGGATGATTTGATAATTTTCGACATTGTTCCACGCTGTTTACTAATTTGAATTTTCTCCTTCGTCTTACATTTTCCATTGTTTTACCATATAAGGAATTATTTTTCAACTTATAAAATGACTTTTCAAAGTTGGTACTTGATTGAGCTCTCTTTTGTGAATTCATATCAATGTACGTTCTCAACCATGGCTTTTGTGTGAACTTTATACCGTTGTGAATTTCTGTGATTTTCATACCCATGGATAAATAAAATTTTAACATTGAATAGTGTACAACATAATTTTCCCTATTGAATTGATGAGGCAAGAGTTTTTTAGTTGAACTGAATTTAGTGTCTGGTCTTATTTTCCTATGTAAATCCTTCATATAAGTTGAGAACATATTTTGCTCTACGGTCTGCATCTCTGGCGCTAATGGGAAATCGGCAGTGTCATCATGTATGTTTGCAGGATATTCCAAGTTCAAATCAAAAATATAACCAATTTCACCATCATCATCGATAGCTTGTATATTTTCTTCGTTTAGAAAATAGCTTACTTCACTATCACTCAACCATTCAAAATTTGAATGTGGTAGACTCTTACTGAGCGAAGAACTGTAAAGGTTATTGACATCAATGTAAGATAAGTGACGACTTTCATTTGTATTATTTTGTAATTCCGAAATGCGTGCACGTGCTCTGTGAATGTTCGTAAAAGTCATTCCACCCCTTATTCCCCTTTCGAAGAGATTATACATACTTTCGTCTTGTATGTAGTGTGGAGGATCATTAGATGTCAAATTTAAAGCTGAAGTAAAGCTAAGATGTGGAAGGCTAACGAAATGGACAGGATCTACTTCATCTTCACTTTGACTTAGTGACCTAAAAACTTCAAAAATATCTGTCAGTAATAATACATCCAGTTTCAAATATGCAAGCATGTAATCAACAAAATTGTTACAATTGAAAGCAAACCACGCATTACTAGCGTGCTTATATTCTTCATCTGAACAATGTTCACGAGTGAGATCATTATAAAATTCACATTGTGGTGGCAGACATTTTTCTGACAATGTATTTAGACTTTTGAAATAACAGTAGGGAAACACTCCCTTTTGATAAAGAATATCATCTGTTAACAGGGGAAATTCATTTCTTAGTTTTTCTACATGTTCATAAACTTGCAATCCTCTTGCTAACTCACTCAATAATGCACTTAAAAATTGATAAGAATCTAAGAATTTTAACTTGAAGTAGATTGTTTTTCCTTTGTATTCGTTTACAGGGACGCTGGCGGATAGAGTTATATACTTTTCACGGGGTGATTTAAGTCGTAATAAATCTTTCTGAGTTTCACTGCTGTACTTATCGTCTTTGTTCTGATTTGCACGCGTATTACTCCCACAGCAACTGCTAACACAATTGATATCAACCTCTATTCCCTCTTCTCCTTTACCTTCGAGCGCAGATTTCAAACAGCAGCAAAACGTTTGTAGCGACATGACATGAGAGAAGCGAAGCTTAATTTATATTTGCTTAATATTTACTATAATCCTTTCCAACACGTATTGAGCGCCTAGTAGCTCTTTTTGGTTGAAGATCATCGGGATCATGAAGCTCTCGCTTGACCGCCATCGTGGGTGTTTTACTTTTTGTTTCATCTTGTAAGTGACCCTTGTCCAACTCATTCACAGTCGGTCCTCCAATAATATTGTGTGGTACATTTTGATCAGATAAAATTTTCTGAAAATATGACCACCCTTGTGGTGCACCTAGTTTTCGCCTTACATCTCTAACAGCATATTGCAGAAGGTCATCTATGTGACTATTTCTAATAACATCACCAGTTGTTTCATCTATTATCTCCCCTCTCTCATTGAACTTCACATGTGGATCAATGAAGTCAATTAATCGCTCAGCGCGCACACGATATGGTCGAGGTGTTGACAAGGTTATAAATCGTCGCAACTTATCACGAATCTGTCGCCTCTCATCAATGTTTTCAGCTGCTAACTGCATTCGTCGATAGGGATCCTTAATCTTCTGAATTTCCATATCCTTTTGTGTTAGTTCCTTAAGTTGATTCGTAATAGGTTGATCTATATTTTTGACTTCCTGTGCACTTTGTAATGTAGTCAATTGTACATACTCCTCTTGAGGAATGACTACCATCTTTGAATACGACATGTTTGAAAATAATAAGGCAACAAAGTACATTGCTTAAAACTAACTGTGAACCGAGAAAACTGTCATTGGTTCAGCGGAATTAGGTATGATATTTGTTCGAAATCGAAGTCGTTCCGGACATTCCTGGGTTAGATCAATAAATAGATAGCCATGTGGTTTCTTAGTTACATCTTCATATATTTTTGAAAGAACTTTAGGTTGTTGAGGTAATATCTGTCTACTGAGATGATGTATCTGACTGCTGTCTCTTGGATTTTTAAATATTGCCAAATAATGTGTATTCAAACTCCTAGTTCTGTGTTCTTTCCCTCCATCAAAAATGTTTTGGGTGATATAGATAATAAAAGCTTCCCTATGATGTGCAGTTTGAATGAGCATTTCAGTTACATCTTTCGATGATTTGCTTTCACGCAATAGATCATCTAGCACAATTAAGTCACCTGCTTTGATGTCTTCAGTTGTCGGTAACCCTTGCTTCACATCATAACCTTTCTGGCGAAGTGCAGAATGTATTTGTGGTTGAAATATGCCATAACACCATTTAACTCTTTTAATTTCTTTATTAAACATCTCATTTCTAAATTGTAGTAATTGAGTTACAAAAGTAGTTTACCGGACTGACTTGGTCCGGCCACACACATTGTGCGATCAGTGAATAGGCGAAAATCTGTCATTCTGAAATTTCAAAAGCTTTAAAGACCAACACCCACCAGTTTGCTTAGAATAAAACAAGACATGTTCCATAACAACTTTATTTACATTTAGAAACTTTCATTTCACATTCACAGCATTTGTGTTTCCTCATCAATGTCAGCATTAAAATAACTTCTCGCGTCAATTTGAGCATCTTGGCGTTTCAATTTCAACTTAACACTCCCTTCCTTGGATTTCCGTCCCCGCTTTTTGCTTTCTTCAACATCCTTCCTATCTTTTGAAGTAGATTTATCGATGGTGATTAGACACTTATCAATCGGCATTGCCTCATAAACCAACTGTAGAACTTTCATTTGTAACGATGCCACTTTTCCGGTTGAGCCGTGAGCACCAATGTATAGACCGTTGACGTGTATTAAACCCATGTATCGTCCGCGCTTCAGATCATCACACTCCATTGTATTTCCAAGTAGATCGAATGCTTGAAAGTGATCGGACAATTTCAAGAATAGCGTATCGAACTCGGGTAAATCCTTATAGCCACTTCCTTCCTCTAACGCCTTCCTCCAATGTGTAGGAGCACTTTCGGGCAACACAACGCATTCCTTCGCCAAAGAGTCGATGGTTTTGAGTATCATCTGCTGCCATTTCGGAAAGGTTACTCGCATTTGTCTCATGTTGCTATAACCAGATGAAGACATACCATTACTGTGGAAAAATGGAACTTGAAGGTAGAAACCATCGTCACCATAGCTCAACGTTTGGAAGTAAAAGGTATTTCCAATCCCTTGAACCTTCCTTGTCGGTCGGAATTTAAAGAGATCACGTTCAAATGAGTCGCTCTCCTCTCTAACTATAAACATTTTTTGAGACATAATTCAATGTTATACTTATTCGGAGCTTTTCAACCGTCAGCGATGAATGATAGGTTGAAAGTGATTAAAGAGTACAAGCGCGTCTCTCTTATATACATATTCACATGAGTCATCAATCAATGATGACGTGTCAATCCATGATTCGTCGTCTACAGCAACACTGCGGCACCTGCTACAACTTTCCCTAGTGGACTGTTGAGTACATTGTAAATGCTGTTTCCAATATCATTCAACATATTCAAAAACCCACCACCTCCACGCTGAACTAAGTTCCGCCTTTTCAAATCACTGCTTCTTGGATTTGAAAATTTTCTAATGCTGTTTAGAGAATCAGTACTCAATAAAGGTTTGTATATTGGGAGGCATTTGTGTATTGCAAAAGCCAAATCACGGATGAAATCATCACTTGAGTTTTGAATTAATTTGCACTTAACTTTATTGTTTCGCATGCTGTTTAACTTTCGCAACTCCTTCTTAAACTGACTTGAAGGTCTAAAAGAACCATTCTTCCGAGAAAAAGATGCCTTTCGTTTTGCAGTCATTATTATTGTGTTAAAAGCAAAGCATTTATGAAAATACACATTTTTGCTTAGTTCCATGCAACAAAGTCAAACGGTAACAGATGGTAGGTCGTAGTCATCAACATCACTCAAAGTCTGAGTCGTTGCAGTTATAAGCTGTTCTATATTACACATTAAATCCTTTGATAGAGGACAGCATGAACAGCATGGTTTTGAAGCGAAGACTTTTAAAAGATTAGCATAGTATGCTCTAAACTTGATTATGTCCCGGTCATCTTGCACTGCCACATTGACGCTCATCGACGGGGGTCCGGTAAACATGTCCACCTTGAATTTACCACCATTTTCATCATAGTGGCTACATACGATTATATCATGCAAACAAGTCTTCAATTTCCGTGTTCTCATTTCACAATAGCAACGAGAACTCTGTGGAATAGCTTCCGTCAAACTCAGAGGCTTGAACACTTCATCGAGCCAAAATCGTAGTACTCGCGTAAGGGCATTGGTCAATATCCTCATTAAGAGTTTCTGAAGTTCAATATCATCTTCACAATGATAGAATGTGACAATATCCTCCATCAGATCTATGAGATTAGCTTTGTAACCAATAACATCATTTGCAGAGTAGAAAATCTTGGTAGTAAACAGATTGTCTTTGTGAATAATTGAAACAGGAATGATCGTGGTAAATGGCATGTTTATTAATGTCTACAATCCTCAACAAGTATGGTTGTAATAGAAGTGTGATAACCTTATATACAAAAGCTGCACAATAGCAACCAATCACAGACACGCATGATGACTCATTATGAACGATATACAGTGACTGTTGAAATTATTTCTTCATCACAAAGGGGACAAAATGTATTTTCCGAGGGTATATAGCATGTAGAACACATGAAAAAATGAGAACATGGTAAGAAGAGAAGGGATTTTTCCCGTTCAAAACACCTAATGCAGTTCCGTTCACATAATAGTTTAAACGTCTCTGTTTCTAATTTCTTTCTGAAGTCACTTTCATTGTTAGAACGTTTTGATAAATCAATTGAAGGTTTCACTTTTTTTATCTCCGTTTCAGAAAGTTCCAATTTCATCCTCCTAATTTCACTGTCTTTATAATGTAGCATTGAGAAATCTTCTATCCAACTACGATCCAATTTAGCATTCATGGTATGCTCATCCAGATCCATTAGTCGTTCAACTAAATCACTAGCTTTGATATTTTCATTTAGATTTGTAACAGTTTCTATAGCTTTTAGCGAATAACCAAGGTCTCTTGCAACAATCCATGAAATTGGGAAACTAACCATCAAGCAACTTCCACGTATTTATAACTTAACCTAGTTATGAAAATAAATAAAATTGTCATCATAGTCACAATGGCCACAATTGTCGCATTTGAGCAAGCAGTCTCAAAACAAACACCTGTTTAAGTACCGAAATAGATGTTCGCATCCCTATTCTAATTCACATACTCTAATTCAATTTCGGAACAAGCCGTTCCGAATCATTGAGTATGATCTCAATTCGCCTATCAATCGGAACGCGGTTCCTATTTACATGTTCCTATCCATGTTCGCATCCATTCGCAATTCGGAACATGTTCATATCCATGTTCGCATTCGCAATTCGGAACATGTTCGCATTGGCAATTCGGAACACATGTTCCTATCCATGTTCGTATCCACTATCAGTGCGTCCGCAATTCTAACTACTCTTATAAATACAATATTCATGTTTGCACATTAAATTTTCATTGAATCGATGCAGGTGTATTGCAAAATATCGTATTGTGTAATTTCGTTTTATTTCTACTACTCCTCATAGCTAGGAAGCTTATTGGTTTTCAGTGGAGCAATACTGAATCACCTGCATCTTAGGGAGATAGCTAGTGTATCAACTGAAGGGTAGGGGCAAATCGGTAGAATCGGCGACCGCAGCTACCTACAGGCGACCGCACCTCATCTGCTAGGCGACCGCTGTTAGACCTCCGGGCGACTGCGCCCCGGCTCTTAAGGCGACCGCCCCAGGCAGTCAGGGCGGTGGACAAATAGGAATCCCCGGCGACGCTGAGGGCGACCTTTAGGCGACTCCGAAGGCGACTGACCATGGCGGTCGCGGCGACCGCTCTGGTTGATAGGGTCAATGTAGCCAATAAGGCCCATACAAAATGCTGGTAATAATGCCCGGGCCTATCACAGTACCATCAACCACGAGGCTTCGAGAGGGTTGTCCTTGACGGCTCGGGTGGCTCATTTGTCCTTCACACCTTTCTGAGCAATTTTGGTTTTTTCGACTAACTTGATCGGTTGAGTCGTCGTCGGGGGGTGGGCGATTTTTCATGAAAATGTCAAACACTCCATTTTCGATGAGGAACATGATGGGATGCGTCTCAGCACTTGATTTGACCGAAACATTTTTCTTACCCTCTGCACTGTCAACACTGTCGACACTTAGCGACATTTGGGCTTGAAAAAATCATAAGTGCTTTCGACCACCACAGTGAAAAATTTGCCCAGAGCTATCACAAAGACAACTTCGCTTTGAGGATAGACATGTTAAGCTGATGAATTCGTTACAGGCATCTCAGAGGGCATCTTATCCCAGCTCCAAGGACTCGGCCTTCAAATCCAACCTCCCATGGACAGAGCGTGCGTCATATCACTGTGTTGGTATTCGGACCCCATAAGCGAATAAGACAACAAAAATATAGTTCTTTCGCCACAATTACCAAGTTTTTGAATCTAGAAAGTAGTAAGATATACTCCATTGTTTAGCAAATCAAAAAAAGGTTTAGCACACCCAAGGTTATGACGAGGATTTTATTTTAAAATTGTATAAAATACACCCGACCGGTTTCGTCGCGATAGGACAGTCTCAAGGGTTGATTATGTACATCTCCAAGAGTGCTTTAATATATGAAGTAAAAGGTAGGACAACTCTTCACATCTGTTCATGACGTCTGTTCATTTGTGGCATGTTCTTTGCAATATAGCGAGCTTCAGCCAACCTAGTAGATATCGCATTGCGTTGTTTATTGATTATTTTGCAGTTAAAGTCATTAATACTCATCACTTTAGTCGGATGGTCTATACGATTGTGATCGCTAAGTGCACTTCTGCAGTCACGGTGTGAAATACTTCTTTTATGTTCCTGGAAACGATATCGAAAAGGTCGACATGTTTGGCCTATATACGGTAGCTTTTGTTACAAAGCTTACAAGAAATATTATAAATTAAGTATTTATCATCCAATTATATTTAAGTGCGATAACTTTACAGATATCGCAATTACAAATAAATTTATTTTTACAATTATTATTTACTGTTGAAATGAGGTAATTACCTGGTTTAGAAACGATTCTAACGGGTAAATTGTACTTATTATTCAATTTATTTAATTTTCGTAACATACTGTCGTTGATATAGTCTAACGTTACTGACACCTTTTGACTTTCGTCGGGAACATTTTTGTTGGTCTTACATGTATGCATACTTTGAACTTTATATTTAGCACTGTCAAACTTGAAACCAATTTGTTTTATTCTATTTTCCATAATAGTACATGATTTGGAGAAATCCGCATCATTAGAACAACGGATGTGGACGTATTCAATACTATTACGTACAAAATTATCTTTGATGTAATTCGGTAGCCAACTATCTTTACGCAAGCATATTACCGAGTGACAAGGTTTTCTGAACCATTTATATGAGAAATTGTTATTAATAGTTATGTCAAGAAAGTTCAGCGAATTCTCTTCTGGAATCTCCATTGTAAGTTTTATGCTATTATCTACTCAAATTAAGACACGACACGGTCAAAAAAAATTCGAAGGATCCAGGAAACGGAAGACGCAAAAGTTAAACAATTACCCTAGTGGAGAATCTTGTAAATAATTAGGTAATTGTGGTTTAAGGGAGACAACTCATCTAATCAAATCATTGACTTTGATAACGTAGATATTCGCTTAACTAATGAAACCAAAATCTCTTTACCTACTGATATTAAAAATTTTCTTTGTAAAGGACCTAAATATCGTTTACCAAACAAGGTGAATTAAAATCTCATTTTGAATAACGAAATAGCTATCAGTAGTATTTCTCATAAACTTCGTTGGGCTCATCACTTTAACCCATTAGATCCCGAATACAGAAGCCGATGAAATTTCAATGTTTTTTTTGGAAGAATAGAGTAATTATGGACTAAATAAGCAGTTTTTCCTCAGACTTTGAATATGATACATACAGTATCAGATTTACAGACATGTTCCACTTGTGGAACATTAGGATCTTCTGACTATTATCTGGCTTCAATCGTTTAATCAGAAGATTCCAATGTTCCACAAGTGGAACACAGTCTTTTTCTCTCGTAATTCTTTTGTAGCGTTCTCATGAATACTTTGCCATATATATGCAACGACCACCAGAAGAGTGTCTGTTGCTTATTGTGCCTTTTTTGGAAATGCGAGTACTAGGTCCAATTTTTTTCTTAGAATTTGCAAATTTCCAAAATCCGAGTGTTTGTTTACGCTGAATGCTTCAAACTGTCAGATGTCATCAGAGATGAATCAAGAAGAGGTGTGGAAGCCGATAAAGCAATGCGAATGTAGCATTATTCCGCACTTTCGACATAAGATTTTCGTGTTCTTTTTGCACAACTTGCAACGGGATTGCCGACCGGCTGGTATGGGCAAATGGCCGCTGAAAGATCTTTGCTCCTCCTTGATCGGTGTCCTTGACGGTCCTGATCGGCGTGCTTTTTTTAGCGTCTGAGCAAGGAGTGTGCGCACGATGTTCCTGAAATCCAAAAGATATGGGCCTGCTTTTTATACTCACGTGCATTCCATTGCGAAATCTAAGCATATTACTAGCATGTCGTCTGAGACGCATGATTATAGGTCTACTTACCTTCTAAAATCGAGATGTGAGAGGTTTCCGTTGAGAGCCCGGTGCAGTCTCCATCCCGCAACGACCGCCATGTTCAGGAAGTTTGCTCACAGGTTCCACCACCACTTGTTCCGCATTTGTGGTCTGTATTCGCTCAAGAATCAATCGAGGAAATCGACGCCGCTCATATTTTTATTATACCGGTGGATGAGAAAAGGTAAGGGAATAGATGACCTCTTCTTCTCCTTTGACACCCATCGGTTTGCCGCTTGGAGCGGAGAGACGGCTTCAAAGTTGCTCACAGCAACTACTGGTCTGTTATCATTCCACTGGCATACAATGACCTGACCATCACTGAAACAAGAGTGGTGCCCTCTCAGTTGCTTTTTGATTTCTTGCTTTGACATCAAAGGACAATGCTCGGTACGATTTTCCATGACCGTTCCCGTACATCGCAAATTGTGCTCGGTCTTCAGCTTTCGAAAAAGGCTAGTGGAGCTGAAGAAGCGATACATGTAGAGGGTGTGTTCCTCCTTTAAATCGAGGCACTCCGTCAAATTCAGCACTACTTGCTCTCCCAAAGGTACATGCAATGTATTGTTTTTCTTTCCGGTATAGACTTCAAATTTGAAAGGAAATCCACTTGAAGACGCAAGCACCCAAATCTTGAAGCCAAATTTGACTGGCTTTCCTTTTATGTACATTTTGCAGCTGTGCTTTCCGTAGTACGGGACCATCTGTTCGTCCAGACTCAAGTCTCTTTCAAATGCACCGAACTGTAGCAAATTCCTTTGAAAAATATCTAGAAAAGGTCGCAATTTTGCAAGCTTATCGCTTGGATCGAGGCATGCGTTATCGGACAAGTGAAAAAAGCGTTTTATATCTTGGAATCTGTTCCTGCACATTTTTTCATATACAACTGGCACTCCCGCATCTCGTCAGTGCTCCAATAAAGTCTTTCATTTGGCAGAGTATTGTAGCCACTTAGAAGAAGAATTCCTAAGAATGTTTGCATCTCTGTTTTTGAAACGGTAAAATGATGATCGCCTTTTTGAAATGCGTACTTATTGGTCTCATCGACACAAAGATCTAGCAACTTGTCATCGAAGAACAATTTGTACAGATCGATGGGATCCAATGTAGACAGCATCGGATATGCTTCTTGAAGACTGGGAGGTTCAGAGACTTGCTCTGTTGAAATCCTACTTTTCTTCAGACTTTCACCTTTTTTCCAATTGGGTTTGGATTGTCGCCGCCGCTTTTTCGAGGGCTGGTCTGTTGAATCCGAAGTTTGCGGCATATCTTCACAAGCATGGTGTATCTCGACAAACCCAGGAACATCCCGAACTTCGACATCTCCGAGAAAATCATCATTGATGTCTTCCTCATCAGTTGCACAGTTGACATCTTCAGGGGGCAAAATAACGATTTCAACATCATCTAATTCTGCATCCGAATCGGCGGAGGTAATCATTTCGGCTGCTGCTTCCACAGAGAAAAGTTTTGGCATCTGTAAATGAAAAAAAACCAATGGTTTACTCTGTAGATCTAATAATCTGCAGCTTTTAGGGCCTACTCGTACTACAGGTAAGCCTACACATTACTTGGAAAATAAAGCAGGAGTCCCAGATAGAGGCCAAAACTATGTAAAGCGGTCCGATAAAAGCTTTTGAATACGAAATAACGACATTTGGGTTCGGCCTAGGCTTTTTGATTATCATGCAATATCCTTCACAAACGCGTGCAATTTGTTCCAGAATATAGAACTACTACTGAAATGATTGAAGTAGCCAGACATCCTTTGCCGTGTACCTGATATTGATTGTGCGATTATCTTCGGACGTAAGTGTCACTAGCACAGGGCTTGCACGACAGCCTACGCTCCATAACGTAGCTGGATCGAACCCTACATTTTTTTCAAAATCAAGGTTTTCGCCTGGGTGAAAATAAAGAAACTATGGATAGATTACTTTGAATAAATATCAGAACAATGAGAATTGGGTATTTTGACATTGTTTATTCTATAATCTGGCTCCTACAATAAAGCAGAACAGATATTGCTACTATATCAGCGGCACAAAAATATCAAGCCAGCCGCATATGGTCATGTGAGTCTATAGTCAGAAGATCCCAGTGTCTTATTTACTTCATCATACACACATAACATATCATTTCATGAAACTGACTGGTAATATCTAATAAACTACTTTATGAACAGTAAATGACACAAGAAAAATTACTCACGGCTCGTTCAATAAGTCAATAAGTCAATAAATGTTTATTTCCAAATACTTTGGGAAACATGGAAAAATATGGGGAACATGTGTGTGAACAAAAACATTCGTGTTTCAAACACAACTATTGAAACTCAGACATCAAAAGTACATTTCAAGCGTGCGGTCAATTTCAACAATAAAAGAATTCGTATTCAGGAAGGAGAGGAGAAAAATTTGCTTCTAAATGTCATTCAGTTTGTGTTTTCTGTAGTAGACTGTCTCAACTCTTTAGCTTTTTGAAGAAATTTAGCAATGCATTTAAGATTATTTGGAATATGCTTGTTCATCAATTTGTAGAACTCAGTTGTACTTTTGCAGTGGCATAATATCGGTGCTAGTTCCTGTCGTAATTTCTGATATCTTGAACATTCAATCATAAAATGATGCACATTTTCTACCCGTGAATCACTGCATTGCTCACATCGACGTTCTTCATACCTCAAACGATTTCCATAAATGCCGGTGATAACTTCTAAGTTGTGGTTTAATGCTCTATACTTCAGTATGATATTGATATAGTTATAATCGATATCAACATTTAGATATGACTTAATAGTATCGTCAAACAGACATAACTCCAAATAATTTAGCCCAGAATGGCTGTTTTTTGCTGAAGACATCCACTGCTCCCTATGGTAATCAGCTAATCGACCTTTTGTAATCCTTAAATATAATTGTTTATCAACAATGAACTGTGTATCCCATAATTCAGATAGACTGAGTTTTGTAAGCAATTGCTTTATTCGCCAGCACCATGTGTATCTACTATCGTGTCCGTTTGAAATAATATTTGAATAAATCGCCTTGTATGCTTCCTTTATGATGCTTCTGTCATCGCTTGTAATGATTCTTATCCAATAACATATTGCTGATTTATAAAAATGAAAACTCATTGGATGTATTCCAAATTCACCTATGAGACAATAATTTGGAGTATTCCGCTTTAAATGATGATACCTTTTATAAAATTGAAATTGCAGTTGATCTAAACTTTTTAAATTATTAAAGAAACAAAATTCTGCACAGTATTTTATCTTCGATAAAGTCAGCATTTCAAATGTATTTTTTAGAATATCTCCACTAACTTGGCCAAATTCTCTAAGCTGTTTAGCTGTTAAATATGCAGCTTGTTTACCTTTAGCTGTTAATTGTTCCAAATGGCATTTATTATTTTTTGATATCCACATTCCTAAGTATCTGTATTTGTCAACAACTTCAATGGACACCTTTCTGTTATTAAGATTGATATCTAATTTACTCAATTTAGCGCTGATATTATGAGTCATAATCTTAGTCTTGTCATAATTGATGCTGAGTCCATTTTCTGAACAAAACTTGTAAAGCGCTACAATTTGATTACTCAAGCCACGTTTGCTCTTACTCATTAACAGTATATCATCAGCATATATGAGTGATGATACCTCGAAATCAAATATTTTTATTGGGTCAAATTTGCTTTTGTCAGCATCTAAGATATGAATTAAATCATTTATATAAATACTAAATAAAGTTGGCGATAACGCGTCACCTTGGGGAATTCCATTCTCAAGTTTGAAGGATTGTATCTCGTTGGCATCAAAAAGTACTTTGTATTCTTTGTTTATGATAGTCTTAACTATCAATGATATAAGCTTGCATTTAGGTATCAGACGCTTCAATTTAACAATCAATCGCTTTTTGGGAATAGCATCAAACGCTTTCGATAAATCTACGAAGCACAAGAACAAAGGGCGTTTCATATTTTTGTAAATTTGCATGACTTCTTTGATAATTAATATATTATCCAATGCAGAACTTCCTTTTTTGAAACCGGTTTGATTCTTCTCTATAACTTCATTTCTAAGCAGCCAATCATTTAGTCGTGCATTAATTATTTTTGTTAGAATTTTCTCTATACAAGATGATAGATTAATAAACCTATATGAATTGGGATCATTTTTACTTCCTTTTTTAAATATTGGGGAAATCCAACTACTATTCCAAGGGATTTCATCAGGTTTGCTTAACACGTCATTATATATTTTTTCCAGAGTTTCGACTGTTTCGTTTTCACATGACTGTAATACTTCGTAGACAATTTTGTCTGGACCACTTGTTTTCCGTAGCTTTGCTTCTTTAAGAGCATTTTTTATTTCAGTTTGTGTTATTCTACTATCTAGATGATCAATGCTTAACCAGGCTTTAGAAATTTTTGGTACATATTCATGAGATATATCTGTGTTTCTTGACAGTTTGGAGTCGTTGCTAAATGGTTACGAAATTCTGAAGCATTTAACCTACATTTTCTACGTTTCAGCCTTGCAATATCCTTATTTTCATTAATTAGCTGCCAATATCGTCTATGATCATGATTCATTTGTGCATTTTTCAAATGTATTAGCCTATTTCGCTTTTCTTTTCTTCTATCCACTTTTACAATTTTATTCAAAATTCTTTTACTTTCCATCAGTCGAATGAGATTTTCATTTGTAGGGAATTGTTTCCAGCGAGATACATTTCTTTTATAATTTTTTCTAAATTCTCGTGTCTCACTTGATAGAACTACCTTCCGATTTTGATTTTTAGTGTTCATGATACATGATGAATTGATCGCATTTAGTTCTTTATAAATAGAAATAACTGACAAATTATTTTCCAGAATTTTTTTATTCAAATTTTCACATTGTTTTGTAAACTTTTCATTATCAAAGCAGTCAGAAACATCGTTTGTCCATTTATATGGTTTTATCAATTTGTTTCTATGACACATTCCATTAGAAAGCTGCTCCTGTTTCGTAAACTCCGATTTCAATTCAATTTGAAATTTGATTTGCATTGGGGAGTGGTCTGTATAAACAACTGGCTCCATTATTTGAAAATAAGTAAGATGATTTATCATCGATTCAGATAAAGGAAGGTAATCAATCACGGATTTCCGTACTTCATTATTTTGATATCTATAATATGTGCATCTACCTTCAGAATTATTTTCCAATCTGCCATTTGCAATTATCAGAGAAGTCTCATTGCAAAAATTTATTAAGTCTCGGCCCATTGTGTTTATCATTAAGTCGTCTGATTTTCTATCAGAAAGTCCCAAGTTGGAATAATTGGTTTCATTACCAATTCTACCATTGAAATCGCCGATCATTATGATGTTTTTCATTTTAAATTGAGTCATGTATTGTTCAATATTTTCGTATAATTCTCGGTCTTTATAATTTGAATCGCGATTGTCCACATAGCAAACAATCAAGAATAGATCCTGCAGATTATTCCAATATGTGCTACTTAATTTGAGTATTTGTAAATTACCTTTTTCTTTAACCAAATTTTCAACATCTGGCTGTGAAATATAATCAATCTCTTTTACGAATATCGAAACACCTTTTATATTTCTCCCACGATTATTATTTTTTTCTACATTTGTGTGAAAGCTGGAGTAATTTCCTTGCAGCGATTGTTCATTGTTAACATTTAAGTGGGTTTCCGTAAGACATATAATATCAGCATTTTGTGTATCCTGTAAGAAATCACTATTTCTAGTTTTAGTCTCATTCAATCCGTTTATATTTACATAGAACAATTCTATATTCATAAATTTTCGTTGTTCTCTTTCATCCTTTCCTATTATTTCATCCTCCCCTTCCTCCAACTTATCAAAAATATTGATTATTATCGTAGTTATTACGTGGTGAGTAATATGTGTGTCTGTCATCATGTGTTCTGTAGTGATTGTTTGGTTGTTCTTGATGATTTGGTGCTGCATGTCTGTTTCGGTCATTAAATTGATTATCTTGCCATTGGAAATTTCTGTTTTCATAATTTTGTTGATGTGGTCTACCATTTGTTCGCTGTCTATAATAACGATTTCTTGGAATTCTTCGTTCATTTGTCCATTCATAGTGTCTGAAGTTTTGCCTGTTTCTTCGATATATTATTGGTCTTTGATGTACTATCGGCCTTGCGACATAGCGGTTGGTGTTGTACCAGCAATACCACGATATATGTCCACGTCTTCCACAAATGTAGCAAGATTTAAGTCTTTCTGGATTTTGATGTCGACGCTGGGACGTTTGATGGACCTCTTGTTGTTGAGCTTTGTTATCTGCTTGGATTTGTCGATGAGTTTGCTGTTCATTTCGTAATGGTTGGTCACGTAGTGCAGATGCTGGAAGGAATGATGCATAGCGTGCATTTGGTGGACTCAATTGTACAGTTCGGAAACGGTCTTCATGCAAAACCTTTACAGTTGAATGCATTTCATCGATGTTATCACTTATTTTTCTTATTTTCAAGTTAATTTCTTTCAATGAGTTGTCAATATCTTCAATTGCATCATCTTTATTTGTATCATCGTCATCAGTTACTTCGTTTTCATCATCAGTTTCCTCACATTGGTTTGTTTTTGCTATAGTCGTGTTGATTTCCGCAAACCGAGCTTGAATGATGTCTGCTTTGATCTCTCTAATCTCCTTATCATTTTCTTTCATCTGTAGTTCGTAGGTCTCAATCGATTTCAGCAGATCCTCTCTTTCTCGCATGGGCTTTTTCTTTAGCTTTTCCATCTCGGCTTCATAATCGTGTTGTTGGCTGTTCTGTTGATTTTGATGTGATTCAATATGTTTTGTAATGTTTTGAATGTCTGTAGGATAGCTGCTGTACATACAAGTTTCACACGTGTACTTGCGCTTTGTTTTTAGATATTTAACAAATTCATATGATGGTAGGCTAGTACAACATGAATGAAAGAGTCTGTCACATTTATCGCAAACCACATGGATGTCCAATTCAGGTATCACACTTTTGCACACTCCACATCGTCGATCGCCTGATTCCGCTGGAGATATCGGTTGTGACATAATCATATCGTATTTACACAAAATTTAGATTAGATTTCTATGTACAATAGCAATGAAGAATGCAAAGTCACTGATATCTTACCTATTGTCTAGGTAATTGTCGTAGAAATCAATACAAAGTTCAATAGAAAGTCTGGAGGTTGGCGTGAAATTGCTGCTTCAACAAAGACAGTGAAGTCCGCTCACGAAGTTCAACACGATAAGGGGTTGTGAATAAATGAAAAAATAGCTACAAAAAAGCAAAACGTTAGAAAACTACAATAAAACTGACACCAAACGACTAGAAATGCAACAAGGATTATTACAGTACCAAAAACTAAGAAAAAACGGTTATCTACAACTATGATTATAATGAAAATTCGACTAAATGACAGGAGCTACTGAAAACACGACCGCACGCTAACATGAATGGACAATGTCAGATGATATCCAAGTGAAAAATGAGTCGAAAATTGCCGGAATTTGAAAATTTCAATCTGCGCTTGCAATAAAACAAACATGCAGATAATTCAAAGTGCGCATAAAATATATTCTATGAAACGTTCAAAGTACTGTAGTAAGGCAGTTAAAAAATGTGATGAATTTTTGAATGTATTGCATCATTTTAAAAAATTGTTCCACAAGTGGAACAATGGGAGCTAATGGGTTAACGATAATGATAACAGTAACAATAAAATTAAGATTCCTTTCTATAAAAGTACAGTTAATATGCCTCCTTGTATGCCAGAGGAATTAGAAAATAATTTCAAATTATTTGAAGTTGAAGCTAAAAAACTCCTGGAAGTAGAAACGGATCATTTAAAGAAAAATAAACAATACATCAAGACGAACAAGATAGTAAACAAAACTAATTCTTTCCTGAAAAATAATAATTTGCCGTTAGTATCGTCTGATAAATCGAACCGTATTGTTGTAACGGATAAAGATAACCTCATTGCTAGGACTGAGTCTCTGCTCAATGATACCAATACTTACAAGTTAGGAAATAAGTCAAAAAGCTCTTCTATCGAAAATCAAGCTAACTGTATGATTAGAAGTAAATGTAAAAATAATTGTAGAATCGACCACGAGAAGCTTTTGTCTTCGGGGAGTCACCCTGCTTATTTTCGTGTCCAAGTTAAGGACCACTAAGAGAAGGAAAACCAATATTTTCCGGTGAGACATATTGCATCTGCAATAAATACGCCGACAGAGAAAGTCGATTGGCTTTCAAGTGTGATCCTTAATCAATTGGTTAAATTCGTTCCAGCCCACGTAGATAGTACTAAATCTCTCATAAATATTCTTAAAAATCAAGAGAATAATTTCAATAGTCTAGATAACATTCTAATTTCTCTTGATGTAAAAAACTTGTACCCAAGCATTCCAATCAGCGAAGCATTAACCGTTATTGAAAACTTTGCCACAATTCATTGGCATAAAATTGACAATTATGGCTTCTCAGTCGAAGACTTAATAGATTTTCTTAAGCTCATTTCTTATAATTATGAAGCAACGTATAACAATAAAACGTACTTACAAATACATGTACAAGGTTGCCCTATGGGTACTCACTTCTCAACCCCATTTGCAATTATTTATATGGACTATGTAGAACAGAGGGTTCTAACTATTATTAAAGATAAATGCGGTATCATACCCGCTATTTATAAAAGATACATTGATGAAGTGATCTTGGGACCGCTCCCCAGAGATAATGAAACGTTCACAAATATATTAAATGCCTTTAATTCTGTAGTATTACCTCATTGTCCTCTTGAACGAACTAGGCTTTGACCTTAGAAGTTTCAATGCTGTTGGTAAATAGACTTACGCACCAGTAATTTCTTCCATTAATGACATAATTGCCGAACATTGCACCACCCTCAAGGATTCCTTTGGCATAACGGTTAAAGATAAGTTTATGGTTTTACCTAAACTTTTCTGGATACCTAAATTGCACAAAAATCCGTATAAAAGTAGATTCATAGCTGGTGCCAGGAACAGCACTTCCAAAGATTTGGCCATACTGGTGAACAAAGGTTTGCAATTGGTCCGGGACAAGTTTAGTAGTTATTGCCTTTCCATCAAGCATAATTCAGGTGTGAACGCCTTCTGGAGCATTAACTCTTCTGGGGAATTCCTTGACAGGATGTCGTGTTTGAATTGCCACTCCTTACAAGTATATGATTTCTCCACACTCTATACGAATCTTAATTTAGACCAGGTTATGGAGTCCTTGAAAGACTTATGTGAGTTAATTTTTAGCAGCTCCAAGAGCTTTATTTGCATTGGCTATTATAGAACCTTCTTCTTGAATAAAAAATACAGAGGGTATCACTGCTGGTCCAAAACCCAATTCCTTAATGCAATAAGTTTTATCCTGAATAACACTTTTGTCACTTTCGGGGAACTTGTCTTCAAGCAAATTCGAGGCATACCTATGGGTGGGAATTCCACCTCGCTCGTAGCTGACCTGTTTTTGGCTTACAGGGAGTTTAATTTTGTGAGGGGCTCCTAGCGAGTAAGAGATTTGGCTTAGCCAAACTTCTCTCTCGCACCACTAGGTATGTCGATGACATTTGTGTGTTTAACTTCAAACATTTTGATAAGATCCTTCCTGAAATCTACCCGGTAGATCTCTTGGCTAGCAGAAGCGGGGACAACAACAAATGTGTTAATTATTTGGATGTAAAAATCAGGATCGAGGATGGTGAGAGAGAGAGAAAGGTGTTTATTTTTCATCAAATAAGAATCGAAAAGTAATACAAGTTAGTACAATGCAATCACAAAACTGAAGATATGAATGTTCGAAATTTTCATACAAGCTTAATCGTATTAAAATAAATTTGATAAATCAGTCACAGTATGCAGAGTTAATATGTATGCACATCTTTGGTAAAAACGAGTTGCGACGCAAGGATGTATGACAAAATGGTATGGACAAACGCCCACTTGGGAGACGATTGGGGAAAAGACAGTCTAAAAAAGTATCGCAAGTTGGAATGCCATAGAAAAGTCTTTCAGCTGCTCGGAATCTCCTTGTGGACAAATCAGGAAGCTCAATACCTTTAATCTTGAGACAGCGGCTTTGAATTCTCTCTAAACACCGAGATTTTTCGGGGGACAGTCCAATGAAAGAAGGAGAAGCGTATTCGATGAGACTCCTAATCAGCACACTATAGATTGTGCGGAACTGATCATTGTTGGTAATATATTTCATACGACGCAGGATGTACATACGCTGTGCGCATTTCCGAGTTATATATTCCATATGTGAATTCCAAGAAAGATCGGAATCAAGGAGCACACCAAGGAAGCGGACGTAGCTGTCAAAATTAACTCCTTTGATTGCATCTTCGATTTGGCACAACTCCCTAAAACCACCGCGATACCTGTAGGGTGGAAATTGATACAAACAACTCTAAATATACTCATTGAAAAAAATTTTGAAACATTTACTTCTTTAACTTTTGTCATTTTTGACTGGTATATATACATGTATGTATGATACCTTGATAAGCTAGTCACAATCTCCACCAAGTCGCTAGCACAGAAAAACAACTTTAGTAGCGAACCCTTTAGCTCCAATACATTCAGTAATCCGAGATGGCATGGATTCACACAAGTTTCTGAATGAAGGATGTTTCAAGGAGAAGCCACTGCTCTGTCAGTCTTTCAGAGAGAATCTTCAGGGACACTGGTGCAAGTGAATAGCGGTCACTCACTCGCCGCCCAAGCTCGTCCCAGACTTGCTCAATGGGTGACAAATCAGGTAAGCGTGCAGGCCAGTCAAGGGTTTGAATGTTCAATCTCCTAACAGTGGCAATGACAGGAAGCACAATTTCATTGAGATGCCTCTCTCCAGTCAACGTGCCTTTGATGATGACTGCTGTCGTTCGTCCGCCATGCCAAATGCCACCGCACAGCATAACACTTCCACCACCATATCTGTCGTGTTCTTTAATACAGCATGGGGCAGAGCGTTCACCTGGAGGACGATGCACTCTGACACGACCGTCATTGAAATCCAGAGTGAATCTCGATTCATCGGTCCACAAGACTTTCTGCCAGTGATGGTCATTCCATGAGCGATGGGCATCACACCAGGCAACTCGTCTTCTGCGGTGCTCAAAACTCAATGGAATTAGGACAGCTGGTCGCCGCGATTGAATTCCAGCTTCTCGCAATCTTTGGCAAGTCGTTCGATCGCTACAGTCTATATTTGATACACTCTTCCAGTGTACCACTAGCTTAGGGACTATTCCTCTTTGCAGCTTAAAGTAGACGTGAGTCTGTCCTTCCTGCAGACTTTCTTGGTCGACCAGATCCCTTCTTCTTTTTGACATCTCCTTCTGCTTTCCATCGACACCACCACCTCGAAGCAACGACTGTCGATAGTTGCAGCTCTTCGGCAACACTCGCACAACATCTACCACAACGAATCATTCCAATAGGCATACCTCTGGTAAACTGATCGTGTGCCATTTTATTTTACAAAAGCTGGATTTCAGTTCACGTTTATGTTCAATTTGTAAAAGCAATTGTAACAGTTGCATCGATATCAAAATTTAAAAGTTGACCACCATAGATCTTTCTGCATTCTCTAATGTGTTGAGTGGTAATACATAGAAAGCGAGATATTGCATCATACCTGAGAAAAAAATGAAACAAACTTCAATTCAAGCCAGTGATAGTTTGTTTCATTAATTATGTCAATGAGTATATATTCTATAAACTAAAAACAAAAATATCATTTTGATTCTGAATTAATTTTCGCGTAAACCGCATAATAAGAAGGTAGCAATTCGAGGTCGATGTGGCCTAAATGGATCCCACCTATACATTTTTCTGTTGAGCCAAACTGGCTCAACAAACAACTGCTATACTTTCCTTTTCCATATATATTGTACAAAATGGACAAAAGAATAAAAGGAACCTTTCGAAAAAATAACATAAATGTCCGTTTGACAAGAAAAAATGAGCCATTTGACAATATTTCAAACAGAAAACGTTTCTTCATCATGCAATTGCACTCTCACCAACTGTCCCTGGAATAAAAACGAATTGTTTAATCAAAAAAATATCATCTACCAAATCTCATGCAGCAAACGTATTAAAAATTGTCACATCAACAACTTTAATCCTACGTGCTCAATTCTTGCCTATGATAATGACAATAATAATATCCGTTTGCGTGAATCATTTTTTATCAGCAAACATAAGTTTGAACTATGTTTTATGTTTGAATTGCTTACATAGCACCACTTGCCCTTTAATGAATTTCTTTTTTACCTGAAGATGGTCTGTGGATGCTGACCGAGATATTTTGTATACATTATAATCGTTTAACATCAAAACATTCCTGATCCTTTCTAACATCATATAAAACAGCATGACTAGTTCCATGACTAGGGCCTTTTCATTATACCAGTACTATACCTTTCACTATATACATCATGTCAAATGAATAAAAATATGCAGTATGTATTCACTTTCGGTCATCACATCGACGCCATCATATCAGAAACTCGGTTTGTATCTTACAAAAACCAAATACAACTATCAGGAGCAAAAGAAATCACATTTTCTAGAATGTTTTTGAGTGGGCAAAAACGAGGACCTTTTTTGCTGGATTTTACCATATACGCACGAATATATATGTAATGAATGACTGACATATAATAATATAAAATGAATAAATAATAACAATAATTCTACCATTATATAATATATAACAATATGAAGTAATTGTTTTTGTTATGACCGAAATAATTAAATAACGTTGTGGAATGACGATTATTGACGAAGCTTTCCAGCAAGCAATGTGATAGAATCAGGTGACCTTCTATCTTTTTCTTTTTGATTTAGCAGACATCTTGATGGCATTCTTGAAAAATAATTGGCATTGGTTTGTTCAGATGAATATAAACAAGTATCTCAAGACAATAACAAACATTGATGCTTTTTACTGGATATCAAAAACCAAGGGTATACGAGTATTGCAAAAAATATGAATACTAAAATAAATTCTTTCACAAATAAGAGAAGTATATATCACTGAACATGGACTAGTCGCACCATTGAGTAAATCTCGATGCTCTCATTTTTGCTGTAGATATTGCACTGGAGCGTTTTTCGTGTATCTCAAATGAGTGTCTTCTTGAAACAATAAAGATGTGTAGCACCAAGTGTTGTGACATTGACTCAATTCAAAGTGATGTTTTTCTACGTTTCTTTGACTTGTTCTCACCCGTGTTATTGAACATTATCAATGCGTCGTTATATGCAGGTGATGTTCCTTTAGGTCTTGTAAAACTGAAAGTTGAAAAATCCTTGCGAAGTTAAATCCTGGCGAGCTCTGTAGCTACCGACAATTTCAAATTTGCCCTTTTTATCGAAATTGTTGCGTGTCGTGCTAAATCAACTTCATGTTCACCACGAGGTTTGCTCCCAATTTACCGGTCTGCTCATCGGAGTCACCACAGTGCGGAATCTTCAATAAATTGCATTATGAACGATGTTCTGACGAGTTGCGATGAACATAAGATTACAGTTCTTGTAATGTTAGATATATCGGCAGCATTTTATTTTGGTCCGAACATCTACTAGCTGCATTAGTTTGGCTATTCTTGATGTAGTTCGATTTAACATGATGTGGGACCCAGCTGTGTTTATTGAGAGAAATACCAGAGTGCATTTCTTTGGTGTACCATTTGTATTCTATCTTGTTGTTCTTTATTCGAATACTAGTATCTAAAAAGTTTAGATAGTCTTCTTTGGGCACTTCTGTGGTGAATTTTATGTCTTCCGAGACAGAGTTAAAAACTTCAGTTATGGTATTGATGTTATAGCTATCATTTTTGTGAAACGGGCCAATGGTGATATCATCAATGTATCGGGCATAAAGCTGATAAAGCCATAAAGACATAAATACATGTAGAAAAACCAAATATAAAAATAAAAAAATTAACGAAGCATCTGTTCCCTGCACTATAAATTTTGTTAGTGATAGCTGTAACAGAAAATTAAGTAAACTCGCTAAACAATGTGATCTTCCTATCAAAGTCATCAGCAAACCTGGTCCCACTCTAGAGACAGTAATTAATAAAAGAAATCGAATTAATAAGAAACACAATTCCTGTCATCTCTGCTCTCTTTTACCACAAAACAATTCTTGTGGGGACCGGTTTTTAGTTTATAAGCTGAAATGTAATTTATGTGATGATTTTTATATAGGTCAAACCAACCATCCGTTTATTAAACGCTAAAATGAGCATAGAAGAGATTTGATCAATAAGAACAAAAGAAATGCCCTTTACGAACACGGTATGAAAGTGCACCAGTTCAGTGACATCTCAATCTCACTTCGATATCTTGGACAAAGGTCATAGCGCAGTGGACTGCAGGCTGACCGAAGCTCGATTGATCAAATCTCTTGCCCCAGCCATTAACCACAAATACGAGCTCCCAAATTTCTAACTACGCAGTAGCAGTGGACTGCAGACTGACCGAAGCTCGATTGATCAAATCTCTTGCCCCAGCCATTAACCACAAATACGAGCTCCCAAATTTCTAACTACGCAGTAGCAGTGGACTGCAGGCTGACCGAAGCTCGATTGATCAAATCTCTTGCCCCAGCCATTAACCACAAATACGAGCTCCCAAATTTCTAACTACGCAGTAGCAGTGGACTGCAGGCTGACCGAAGCTCGATTGATCAAATCTCTTGCCCCAGCCATTAACCACAAATACGAGCTCCCAAATTTCTAACTACGCAGTAGCAGTGGACTGCAGGCTGACCGAAGCTCGATTGATCAAATCTCTTGCCCCAGCCATTAACCACAAATACGAGCTCCCAAATTTCTAACTACGCAGTAGCAGTGGACTGCAGGCTGACCGAAGCTCGATTGATCAAATCTCTTGCCCCAGCCATTAACCACAAATACGAGCTCCCAAATTTCTAACTACGCAGTAGCAGTGGACTGCAGGCTGACCGAAGCTCGATTGATCAAATCTCTTGCCCCAGCCATTAACCACAAATACGAGCTCCCAAATTTCTAACTACGCAGTAGCAGTGGACTGCAGGCTGACCGAAGCTCGATTGATCAAATCTCTTGCCCCAGCCATTAACCACAAATACGAGCTCCCAAATTTCTAACTACGCAGTAGCAGTGGACTGCAGGCTGACCGAAGCTCGATTGATCAAATCTCTTGCCCCAGCCATTAACCACAAATACGAGCTCCCAAATTTCTAACTACGCAGTAGCAGTGGACTGCAGGCTGACCGAAGCTCGATTGATCAAATCTCTTGCCCCAGCCATTAACCACAAATACGAGCTCCCAAATTTCTAACTACGCAGTAGGCCACCTGAACTCTGTTTCGCTGCTTCCATATTTAATGCGTGTCATCAAATGGTGTTTTGCAGAAGTCGGCCCATCGAAGTGTCAGTGGCACGAAGCGTTGGCCTTTTTATTATTTTCATTGTAAATAATGTCAACTCGGTCAATAAACTCTGAAGGAGAGAAGTGGATTTTTTCATCATGACAATAACCAACAGCCTCCTGTTCTTGACCATCAATTGACGATCTTTATATTCAGTCTCTGACAGTGATGACATTTTACATTCGATTCGAGAAATTGAAATAGATATCAGCGAACTGTAATTGTGGCTGACGAGCACCCATCTCTGTCTGATTATCACAAAATCCAAAGCTACTTGTATTGTTTTAAGCGAACTTACATGTACATGTAGATCTGTTGTAAATTCTAGGTCGATCCCAACTATATCTTTGTCATAGCACTTATTCATTGATAGCCATACTCATTTTAAGCTAAAATCAGCAGAAGCGTAAAACTTTAAAGCTCAAACTTCAAAAAAATATAAAAAAACTCGTAAAATCAAAGGAATTTCATATACAGTCTGCGACATTTTATTAGGACCACCCATATTTTTTTAGTTTTTTACACCTAGCTACTTGTTGATGTCATATTATCTTTCACCCTTGTCAATACATTAAATAGGCATGTATGCCAACAATATACCACAACATAGACATCTACTGATTAGTAACACAGACACCAGACACTCAAACATAAAAATTGACCGCGACATATTATTAGGACCACCTTCGACATTTAGATAAGAAGCTTTCTTTTAGACATGACAACGCTAGATAAAGATCTATTATCAGTTATTTACTTATATGTCGATTTCTTAGCAATACAAATTGTGTGTTCTGGTTGCCTTATTTGTGCATTGTCGGGTTCGCCTCGTGAGAAAGCCGCATGTGAGAAACTATCATTAATGTGTGTGTGTGTGTCGTCGCCTGCAGCACGCACACTGTTGTCTGTCAACATTAAAGATATTCATTATCAAATCGATCCTTGATTTGCTTTGCATCATCGAGACCAGATATCTGAACTATTGAGATAACATGGATATCTCTACCAATACGATTTATGTTTAGGTCTAACGTGGAAAGTCTAAATGCTTACTCATGAGTAAAAACCGGAAGATCTAACAACGAAGCATAAGTGGCTCGTAGATGGAAGCTTTCGTCTCACGAAGAGTTTTTCTCAGCGTGAAATCGCTACTCGTTGTTATGTTTCAAATGTAGTCTGCACTACTTGTTCAACGGAATATGCACTTCTGGAAAATCCTTATGCAGCAAAACCGACGATGACGTTGTGGAGCGCATGATGAAAATCTACGACACAAGATGGCCGATTCCAAGAGCGCAGGCCTACTGTCTTGAAAAAGGGTGGTACTAATAACGTCGTCCCAGCTACGAAGACCATGGTAGAAGCGTTCGACAACTCAAACGAAGCGGCACACACTGTTACAACGAGGGATGCATAAAAATGATTGCCAGCGGGATTGCGGTCAAGGAAAGTGTCGTAACTAAACCCCATGCATGAAGATCTAATAGGCTTAATTTTGCCTACTCGCCACGTCAACTTGGAGCGTCAATGACTGTTGAATTGTGGCATTCTGCGTAGAGCCGAGCCTTGGAGTGTCACCAGACTACTCGTCAGCGAATAGGTTGGCAGTCACGTGGATCACTATGCTCCTGGCGTTTTCTTCAGCCCGTCAAACACCAAGCAAAGGTCATGCTGTAGGCCTGTTTTCTTGCGAGGAAACTGGTAGGCTTCATGTTTGTGATATGCTCTATTAACTCGATTCGACTTCCATCCTTATACAAGTGCTTCAGAGAAGGGTGATTCCATAGTTCGTGACTGCTGTGTTTCCGGAAAAACAACGGACTCGCTTATGCAAGAAGGAGAGGTCACCTGCCCACAGCTGTCAGTATTGATGAAGCGACATTTTGATAGACATCAGCGCCACTCTTGTTGGCGAACAGCGACCCATCTCGCGAATTTGTAAACCATTCAGGAAACACTTATCATGCGCCTATCATGAAGCATCGCCTCGGCCTGCAATAAGAATTTAACATAAGAGTGTTTGGGTTGCTAATTACAAAACATAAAACGCAGCGTTGTCTATGTTCCAAAGGAAAAACCTTATTTATTGTCTAAATGGTCGAAGGTGTTGGTCTCTAATAATAAGTCGCGGTCAATTTTTTTATTTGATTTTATTTTTGTTTTTTTTTTCTTTATTCTTATATTTTTTTCTTTTCTTTTAGGGGGGGGGGGGGGGGGGGGGGAGGGGGGGGGCGGGGGGGGGGGGCGGGGGGGTTCTATTTATTCTTTTTTTGTTTTTTTCTTTTTTTTGATTGTCTATTGTCTATGTTTTATTAACCAGTAGATGTCTATGTATGTGGTATATTGTTGGCATACATGCCTATTTTAAAATGTATTTGACAACAGAGTGGAAAGATTAATATTGACCATTAAACACAACAAAGTAGCTAAGGTGTAAAAAAACTAAAAAAAATTATGGGTGGTCCTAATAAAATGTCGC